>CAOKZL010003296.1:0-109722 GCA_948472985.1 Iguana delicatissima | reverse complement strand
CCCACTGCTTGAGCTCCACATGAGCTGCCTGCTCCCGAGCAGGCAGTGCGAGAGCCCCCCTCTTCCTTCCACAGTGGAGTCTGGGAGTTTCCCAGGCTGCGCTGGGGTAGGAAGCATGACCGCCGCGGCACCAGAAGCTCCGCACACACTGCAAGTGCATGGGGGGCCCTGGAGCAATGTGCGATTGTGCACCGTTTTTGGTTGAAAGCCAAAAATGAAAAAGTGCACGAGCTGCACCTGCCCTACCCTGGAGCGTCATGCGATTGTGAGTGCGTTGTACAGATCACTCCTCACAATCGCGCAGTGCTTCAGACGCCCTTTTGCATGGCAAAAGGGCCTAAGATTGGCATATACCAGGGAAATCTGAACTGGTACATATGCAGTTGCTAATATTACCACATCCAGTAAAATCAACTATCAACTTCTGAAACAGGGATGGGACCGAGAATTGGACAGTCTTCCAGATGTTCTTAGACTGTGACTCCCAGTGTTCCTCACCATTGGCCATGCTGGGCAGGACTGCTAGAAAGTACACTTCAGCAACATCTGAAAGGTCACATGAATGATAAGATTCATTTTCCTTTACATAATGAAGGTACGTGAAACTTCATAGATGGGTGTTGTATTGTAGGGAAACTGTGTCTACATAAGAAGATCTTTCCTTCCTACCACACACTGATCTGACTATACAAAATATAGCTCTTCTATCACATTCACAAGGAAGAAAGAAAAACCTGATGTGGATGTGTCTACCTTGAGCACATCCAGTTGTTATAAGGATATATTCAGTTTTTATCAGACACAATAAATAGGAATAGAGAGGTCAAGAGAAGTAATAGTACTATTCTATTCTGCTTTGGTCAGACCTCAAGTAGAATACTGTATCCACTTCTGGGCACCACAGTTCAAGAAGGATATTCACAGGCTGGAATGTGTCCACAGGAGGGCAACCAAAATGGTAAAAGATCTGGAAACCTTGTCCTGTGAAGAATAGTTTAAGGAGCTGGGTATGTTTAGCCTGGAGAGGAGACTGTTAAGAGGTAACATGATAGTCATATTTAAATATATGAAAGAGGATAGAGCAAATTTGTTTTTTGCTGCACCAGAGACAAGGACATGGAAGAATGGGTTCAAACTAAAGGAAAAGAGATTCCACCTAAACATTAGGAAGAGCCTCCTGACAGGAAGAGCAGTTCAGCAGTGGAATATGCTGCCTCGGAGTCTCCTTCTTTGGAGGTTTTGAAATAGGGGCTGGATGGCCATCTGTCAGGAGTGCTTTGATTCCTGAATGGCACGGGGTTGGACTATGATTCTATGAGAGCCATGTTATGATCCTCTCCAGTGCCTTTCAGCAACATATACATCCTCACTTAAGTTGAATATTACATTTTTCCTTGCATAGGCTGCTTCCCTAAGGGAGGGTGATAGACATTGATATTGCTTCTGCTAACGTGTCTGTGGGATCATGAACTGTGGGTTAAAATCAGATCTGTGTCCAAATACATGTCTGAATTTGGATGCTGTCTATCTGGACTGCATTGCTTTCAGTGAACTGTACAACTGGATGGTCATCAAAGTGTACTTTCTGATCAGAGAATTAGGATGCAGTCTTTTTGAGTTATCCAGGGCATAGACCCAATTCTTAGTCCCAGCTAGAGTAGATTAACTTAATCAGTGTGTTTTATTTAAGTGTTTATTTCCCATTTAGCAGTTGATCCAGTGCGTTTATTCTAGCTGGGACTAGAAAATGGATTGTGGCCCAGAACACTTCATTAGGTTAGGCTGTAAATCAAACCACAGGTGAGGAAGCAAAAAGGTTGGGTGAAGCTGAAGCCACAAAATTACACTTAGCCACAGTCTTAAGAAGGAACATGAGAAGAGGTACAAGACATTAATATTCAACTCTACTCAAGAGTTTAAGGTATTTTAACATGTTACCTAGGACTGTTTCTTCAACTGCTAGAATGAAAAAGCAAGCAATTCTAGATTCTTCCATTTTTTTAAAAAAAATGGAGCTTGCAAATATCCATCCTTAAGTGAAACATGCAGCATCTTTGATAGAAGGAAAACAGAAATCAAGGGAAGCTAGACTTTTTTTTTAATCAACAAAGCTAGAGATTAATGTTAGGTGGTGGATGCTTTTAGTATGATGGTAAAGCTGAGACATTTCAGAAGGCTAAACAGAACTGGGAGAATATGGAACATTTTTCTGCTCCCAGGTACTCCATTGTTCCCAGCTGGATTTGAGTGTAAAGGCCAGAGAAACATATTGGTACTTGGAGGGTGACTTGCAAGTGAAAGCAATTCATGGCTTTGTACAATAATATTTTTGTTGCTGTGTGCTCTCAAGTTATTTCTTGGAAAGATTTGTTCAGAGGCGCTTGCTTTTGCCTCTGAGGCTGAGAGGGTGTGACTTGCCCAAGGCTATCCAGTGGGTTTCCATGGCTGAGTGGGGAATTGAACCCTGGTCTCCAAAGCCCTAGTCCAGTGCTCAAACCACTACACTGCACTGGTTCTACAGTAATATCTATTTATTTACATTATTTCTGTCATGTATAAGGCACATAAGAAACACCATATGATGAGTAGTTATGCGTAAGGCACATAACAATTCACCAGATGGAGTTTTCTTGTTAAGATTTATTCAGAGGAGGTTCACCACTGCCTTTTTCTGAGGTTAAGAAAGTGTGATTTATCCAGGATCATCCAGTGGGTTTCTGTGGCTAAGTGGGGATAAAACTTTGCTCTCCCAGATTCCTAGAGTACAGCCATTTCCACACTATGCTGTTATAGTGCTATTTCTCCACTTTCAGCATCCTATGGAATCCTGAGGTTTGCACTTCAGGGAGGGACATTTAGAATTCTCAGCCAGAGAACTCTTTGGTCTCAGTAAACTACAAACCCCAGAATTCCACAGGATGCTGAAAGTGGAATAATAGCACTATAACGGTGTAGTGCAGAAATGGCCTACGTCACAAGCCACTGTACCATGTTGGCTCTGAGTACCTATAGCCCATCTTATATCTGGGAAGCACACAGACAAAAAAATGCCTTATCTTAGCACTAAAATGAAGTCAGAGTTGACACCAGTCAGAGCTCCAAGTGCAGGGCATTCCAAATCTGAGAAGAAAGGCCTTCAGCAGATATAAGTTCTTTGTCAAGTATATATAGGGCAATGTAATCACTTATTACTGAGCATGCATGTAGTTATAGATAAGTTATAGTGATATAAGCACTGGTCATGGAGCATATATTGATCATTAGACATAAGTTTTACCTTTCAAGTTTCCTGGCTTTCTAGAGCATGAGTTAACGTGAGACTGACTGGAGATAATTTTAATTCTGGCCTTAAATTGGTAGGATTTTTGATACATAAATGTTCTTTAAAAGGTAGTCTATGTCTTTTACCACAGATGTTTACGGAAAACAAGAAATTCAAGATTTTCTTTATGTCGTTAGTGTAATATTACATTAATGCACATATACACACTGTCATCAGTCTTGATCATACTTCACAGACTATTTGAAATTTTCTGAACTTTTCTATTTTTGTGTATGTGTGTGTGTGTGTACACGCATGTTGGACAAATGTTATCTCAGTCTGGTGAATGCTATGTAAACATAACAGAGATGTCCAAGTTTAATATGAACACAACAGAATTTCTGCATTGCATTAGTTTTAAAGGTGAGGAATCCATTGTGATTAATTTAATGCTTGCATTTCAATACTGACAGAAGAAGATAACTCAGTCAGATACAGTCTTCCCAAGAAAGACATTCTGCAGTGATTACAAATTGACTTTTTATGGAGAAAATAAGACTATTCCTAACCTATGGCACTGATATTATATTTTGTTAATATTTTATGAAATAAAAGTCCTCCCATTAGAGGTGGCAAATGGCTTTATAATTATAGCACTTTGCAGAGCAGAATGACTTCTCCATTTCGTGGAAAAAGGACAAAATGCAATTTCATTACCAGCAGCCAATGTCATTCCATATTTCTAAAGGCTCCAGAGATTGCTATTCACTGTTCTTCCCACACTCCCTTTTCCAAATATTAGTGCAATTATTTTAAAAGAAAATTATGATGCATCCTTGGTTGTACACATTGCTAATTAAATAATTTTATTTAGAAACTTCATTTTAAAAAGAAAATATATCATTTATGAGGAGCTTGCTTGCAAATATACCTGCAAATGTGTGCAGCAAAGCCCAAACAATCCATTTTTTAAAAAAATAAATGAAACACAGCTGCAGGTGGAAGAAATATGGAGCAAGGTGGGATTTCTCAGCCACTTTCCCACTTCAAATGCACTACTTTCCTCCCAAGGCAAACAGCTATCTCAGATCACATTGACAGAGAAAGTGGTGGTGGGTGATCTGAAGCTAAAAAGGACTAAGCTGGAGGAAAGTGTTAAGTACACATTAGTGCTACTGCTTCCAACATCTAATCAATCTCCCTCATGAAGTTGCTTTTTAATATATATATAGCCATGGAGTCTCTGTTGCATATGTTTGCATATTACAGTACCTGTTACTAGACTGTCAGGAATCTACGCAATGCCAACTGTTTAGCTCCAGTGGTTTAATAAAAATTCACCTCTTTTATGAATTGCTAGTGGCAGAAATTGTTAATTAATACACTCTTAAACTGTTTGTTACTGCAACAGCCCCACTAAAATAAGTAAATAGCTACAATACTTCCCAACCAGAACTTGTGAAGTGAAGTACTAGGTTCATCTGATCACAAGAGATCTGCTTTTGCTCTGAGCAAAGGCTACAATTTTGTTTTCTACAGTAGCCTGCAAGCTGTTCACAAGTGGTGTCCCACTTGTTTGCCCTTGGTGTTTGGTTTTGAGAGACATATGGCCTTTGAGTGTGAAGGTTTCCTGTTCTGTGGTTGTAATGGCTAATAACTATATTCCTGAACTCTGCTCGGTCCATATGGTCTGTTTCCAATCCACACAGGGAAGTGTCAATGCTTATGTGTGTAGCCAAATCAGCATTGCAGATTCACTCAAGAAGCTTGCTCTAGATTGGAGCTTTCCAAACTGTGTGTCACAACATGTTAATATATCGGCTGCAGCGTGTAGGTGTGTCGCTGCCACTCTGGGCTGAGAAAGACCCCGGCGAGGGCGGTGGTTAGTTTAATCTCTGGTTGCTAGTAACTACGGACACATACATAAGTTGTTATAACAAAATGTATGAGAACACAACACATCTCATGAAAGCCTTTCATTTATATTTTTAAAAATACATGATTTATGCTTTATTACTTATTTATTTATAATACATAAATTGAATTACTATGTCGTGAAATGACGCATGTCTAAAAAGTGTGTCACCAACATGAAAAGTTTGGAAAGCTCTGTTCCAGATGCTCAGGGATCACTCCAAGTTACGATTTAATATATCTATACATAACTGCCTGCTGTTTATATGAATCTATCTATCATCTATCTAAAGAAAACTACATGCATACATTTGCACAGGGGAGATGTGGGGAAAGAAGAGGTTTAGTGATGCGGCAGCTAGAAGGAGGGAGAAAGATCAGGAGATGGGAGAAGCAATCAAAGAAAACTGACACAATGGTTCAGAAAGGGAGGGATGTTTGAGTTCTTAGTTTCTCTTGCTTCCCTAGATCTCCTTCTTTTACTTTCATTGTTGCTCCTCACCAACAGACAGATCAGACTTCCTTCCCATTTCCCTGAACTCTTTCTAGACTGAAACACTTTAGCTTACCCATCCAACAATACATTGTATATATGGGCCACTTTCTTACTTTACCTAAACCCAGCTCTGAATCAGGACTGGAAGGTGAACAGTTTTGCCACAATTAAGAAAGAAAGAGAGATCCTTCTACTTGATTTTCTCTTTCAACTTCACTAGACTGTTAAGAAATCTAGATGAGATTTTAAAATGGAATTAACTGTAAATAAATTTTCCTAAACTCATGAGAGCCAGACCAATCTGGGCCTTGACTGTCCTATAGCAAGGATGTTTCCAACTGGACAGCCTCTCTGGATCCACAAATAACTATTTGTTGCCAAACCCAGTTCTCTAAGACAGGAGGGGACATATTTTGGCCCTTCAGATGTTGTTGAGCTATATAACTCCCCGTAGCCCAGCCAACATAGCCAATGGTGAGGAAAGCTGGGGGCTGTAATTCAACAACAGTCTTGAGTGCTGCACAATTCATATTCCTAGGATCAGTTAGTGACTATCAACCAGATCCTCAAAATTGCTTTTTTAGACTACAGTTCTGTGGATGCCACACCTAGCGTGATCAGGGATTATACTGGCTGAATGATTCTGGGACTTGTAGTCCAAAAGTAACTTTTCTATGCTTTGCCACCAATTATATGTTGTGATACACACTGCTATTGACATATATTGCTTTTTCTAGTACACTGGCACTGTCATGCACGGCTGCAGTAGGGGTGGAGTGTTTTTCGTTTTTCATACAGCGTCATCTCCACAAGGGTATATTGGGACATTTCATAGTGGACCTAAGCAAGTGTTTGTATTTGCTTTTGCCTGTGCTCTGGCTTGTAGGATAAGGTTAAACTGTACACTTGGGACAAATTTAACTGTCCCAGAAAGAGCAAGCCCTGTCTTTTATTGTATCATGTGCAGCAGGAAAGAATAACCATTTGGAAGCAAAGAAGACATTTTAGAGGGATAGAACTCATTTAAAGTTCAGAGATGTCCTGCATGTTAGTGGTCACATCCTTCATAATTCTTGTGCCGATTGTCATGGGATACATAGTGATGACAATAGATCAAGGCACCTGCAGAATATATTGATTTCCTGTATCATAGGAATACACCTTTCTTTCCTGAAAGCCTGCCACCTGCTCACTGACTGAACCAAAATCTCGCTTTCTGAAAAATCATCCATGCATAAAAATTGAATTGCGTGGCTGAGAAAAGAAGCCAGGCTGGCAAAACAGCTGCAAGGATAAGAAAATATCAGATAACAAGAAGATTAAGGACACAGAGCAGACTGCCTTAGTTTAATATTCTGCTTTACTACCTCCTTCATAGCTAGAAGTTGTAATGTTCAACCTTCATTTATTTTGCTCAAGGCAAGTTGGCTAAGGACTCTGTTCCAGGAAGGCTTTTTAGGTGGCACAAATTTTGATGGAAAAAATGTTTTTACAATATCATTTAAAATACAGAAGATAGTTGAAATGTTAATGAGCTTTGGATTACACAACAGTGCAAAGTGATAATTAGCTCACTTATGCACTTTGTATGAAACAAATGTCTCCATACATCATTTATTTTTGTACTCTGCATTCACATTCTAGTCTTTGCCAGCTTCTGTTTTCTGGCTACTGAAAATTAGTGAATACCTGAGTGCCCTTTAATTTTTTCAGAAAAAGTTCTGTGTTCTGCCTAGCCTCACCTTACACAACAGTACATATAAGCAGGAAGCAGTTGGTAGATCTCGTAACTCAAGATGCTTCCATTTTCAGTTTTATAGCTGCTACCTCCATGGCTGCTCCAGGTTGTACAATAGCCACCCAAGTGCTGGGCGATATTCATGGCAGAGCTTTGGCACCAGAATAAAACCTGTAGCAGCTGAGGCCATAAAACCAAATGTATGTAAAACTGAGAATGGATTCACTGCTCCAGAGGTAACAGACCATACCAGCCAATCCTGCACGCAAACAGACATTTATGTAATTTGCTGTTTTAAACTTATTTTACACAAAACACCAACATCAACACTAATAACATGTGGCTTTTTCCACTGAATGACATTTTCTGCAATAGAATTTTACTTCCTGTGCAGGAAATCATGAACAGGAAACAGGAAATCAACAACCTTCACAAAGGGTTCCTTGTGCAGAAAAGTCGCAAACAGTGAAGATACTTGTTGCTGGGAAATTCTCCTCACTGGGGTTTCTCTGACACTTAGGAAAACCTTTTCATCAGTTTTTTTATAAGTATTTTTGAATATTTTTTCCTAACACTGTACAGGTATTTATAGATATGGACCCACACACAAAAGCAGTGTGGGGGAGAGATTAATCAGTTCTCTCCCTCTTACCACCCCCGATGCACATACATCATACATTTATCCACTTAAACATTCAACCTCTTCTGACTGTTTTCCATTCAAAAAGAAATGTTTGGCATTGGTTATATCTACCTTTTGTGTGAAGTCAAATTTTGTGATGGTGAAATAAATAAATTTCCTTAAACTTATCTCCTTCTTCAATTATGTGTTAGAAAGTATAGCTTCTCATCAATCCTTCTGCACAGCAACCAGTGCTTTATTAAAAGAAGAGAAACTTTAGGCCCTTTCCACACATTTACTGGATCCCAGTGGAGTCCTGTGGGGTCCCCAGTAGAGTCTCTCCCAGGAGAGGAGCATAATAGGAGCACTCCCTTTTGCACCAGGTGCCTGTGGGAGTGGAGGGGGCACAATGGCCATGCCTTTTCCTTCTGCAGCACAGCTGGGGACATGCTGGAAGTGTGATCCTCCTCAGCTCCCATAAGTGCAGGAGGGTGGCAGAAGGACTGCATGATCACCAGTCATTGACGAGTAAAACCTGTCAATGGTTTGTGTGGCAGTTGCACCTCCTGGGGATGGGAGAATGACAGGACATAGATGATGTTGCGCATAAACATCGTCTGAGTCTCATCCTTCTCCTGTCCCCAATGCAGGACGATGATGTCCTGTGGAAAGGGCCTTAGTGTGTGACAATTCTAAAAACCATTGACTGTGAAAAAAATCACTTCTGCTTTGAAAAAAGCACTCTTTCTTGGGCTTACTTTTTTGTTGATGAAATGCAGATATCTTGCAATCTAAGCCACTGGCCACATTCAAACATTAGGTTAAGCACAATATATACAGACCAGAATGAGCTGCAACAAACCTTAGGTCTGCATATTTCTCCCTTCATTCTCCTCTTCTCATTCTGTCATGAAGAGGATATTGAAAATTTATGCATTCTCTTTACCTTAGTCCAGTGGTTTATAGTACTAATTCTCTTGGTATATACCATATTTATCTGCGTATTAGACATACCAGCATATAAGACACACTCTATTTTCTGACTTTATTCTTTAGGGGAAAAAAATTGGTACCTTGCTGAGACAAAGAGGAAAGGAAAGGCAGAGGGGGCGAAAGGAGTGCCTTTTCCCCATGTTCCTGTCATTTTTGCCTCGGTGAGGAGGCGCCTCTGCTCAGGCAAAAAGGAAAGAAAGCATTTTTTGCCTCAGCAGGGACTTCTCCCCAGCCAGGCACTTGTACGAGCACTCCTTTCACCCCTTTCGCTTTCCTCTGCATTTAGGGCCAGCAGGAGTTACTGGTAGTCCTTATGTGTGGTCCCCAATTCCTGTTTCTTTCTACCCTTGACCAGCACAAGGACCCACTTAGGCAGCCCAGAAGTGGCTCAGGTTGGGCACTATTATGTGAGGATGCTCATGAGATGGAAGAAAAAAATCCATCTCCTCCCTTCCCTCAACTGGGTGATGGGAAAGACTTGAGGACACCAAGTACCTTCTTAGCGAGCCAAGGGTATGCAGAGAGGTCTGCACATACATTCACACACACAAACCCATTGGACCACAACATGCTCGCTTGTTCCCCCTTCTCCTGCAGGAGCGCCATGTATCTGTTGGCTTACCCCCCTACCTGAGGTGCACGTGTAAATAAAGCATGCTCATACTCTTACTGGGAATCAGTCCCCTCCTTTTCTCTTTCTCTCTCCCCTCCGGCATCTTTCCAGCAGCCTTCCATCTGCTCCCACCCAACTGCCCGCCAGCCTGACTGGTGGCTGTGAGGAGGATAGATGCAGCTCAGGCGAAGAGTGGGAAGTGTGGGGCCTTCTCTCTCTTCTCCTTGCCTTCCAGGAGGTGTGAGCGGCTTGCAAGGACAGCTGCCGCCGCGCCCTTGCCTCTTCTCTGCCAGGCAGTATGAGTACCTGCAACACCATGAAGTATCTGGCCAAGAAGGAAATCTCCTCGGCCCTTCTCTCCTCGCACAACCCCTTTCGCGGGTGGAGGAAGTTCCCCCAAAGTTGGAGCCCCAGGTGGAGGGGTAAGGCAGGGGGTAGGGGTGTAGAAACCAGACGTGGAGAGGAAAGAAGGGAAGGAAGGAAGGGCAGGAGAAATGGACAGGGAGAGACTTGGTGGAACTAGGGCAAGGTGGGGGAGGGTTAGGACACAGCTAATGGTGGTTACCTTATTTGCTTGTGTATAAGATGCACTCAATTATAAGAAAGGCATTTTTTGCAGAAAAAAGTACATTTTATATGCTGGCAAATACGGTACTAACCATCGTTTGACTTCAGACAAGCCAGCTTCATTTCTAAAGCTGACTTGTTGAGATTAACCATTGTTAGTTAATTAAAATAACAAAATGTGGGAAATGGTGGATAGTGAAAAGCTATATAGGGGAAAGAAGAAATGCCATGCCTGTCTGACACTGAAACTTACTGCAACTGCGGTGTGTCCTGAATGTGTCCACTGGAAAAAAGAAGGACCCCCTTTTCCCACTTACTGGGCCACACTTCCCAATTGTTTTTGAAGGCTTTCATGCAACAGAAGTTGAATGTTGTACTTATATCCACTCCTACCCAACATATAAATTTGGGTAGTGGACATGAAATAATTTATTGCTTTCCATATTTATACCTTCTACAGATATATTGGTGGGGGGACATCTTTTTTTGGCCCCAAATGGCCTTCTTTCTCCCAAAAGCTGAAGTGACATCTTAGTCAAGTTTGGTTTTGGAGGAAGTGGCAGATTCAGCTTGCAGAGAATCTAGCAGATGGAAAATGGGGCAAATTGCTTTACCCTGTAACATAAAAATCAAGCCATAGAGTTTAGCAGAACTAGCAATCTATTGTCAGTGATAAAGTGTGCAGAGGATGCCAATCCTCTGTGGATCTGGCCACAAGGTCAGGAAAGGTGGCTGCTTCATTTTGATCAATACTATTGTTTGTTAGTTATTTTAAAACAGTTTCAACCATAACCAAATGCCAGTTTACCCTAACCTACAGTAGTGTCTAGATTGCTTCACCTTTGCTTTTTCTAAAAATTCCCTGCTAATGGGTACAGACATAGTTATACGTAAATGCCCCTTGTTGAAACATTGTCTAGTGATATAAAATTATGTATGACACTTCAGCTGCTGCCAGGGGAAGGTCAGCACTACTCTGTATATTTTGCATTTGGTGGAAGAGAATACCAGAGGGAGCATTTCAGTGTTAATATTTCTGCAAGTAGCACCACCATGAATAATGGCCACCATTCCCTGTGCTTCTTGGTAAAAAGCCATAGCAGCTAGTTTTTGAAATCATATATTTATAATGATAGCATTACAGCAGAACAAAAAGCATACATTGGATCATTAAATAATAGTAATTATTCTGCTATATTAAATTATGCCAGTTTATATACCTGATAGCAGGTAGTCATGCATCAGAAAGAAACAAGTTCCTTTCTCCTCTGTGTCTCCTTAAATGCTATCTATTTAATGGTTTTTAAAACATCCCATATTTTACCCACCCATTCTTGTTAATTAGAACTTTCTAATATATTGCAAAAGTAATTACAGGAGCTACAGTTAAATTCAGTAGTAACTTATCCTTGCTGTGTGCAACTTTATCTGAAAAACTGGCATATCCTAAAAGACAAGGGAGAAGAATCAGATCTCAATCTCACATTTCTGAATTACACAGAGACACAAACACTCTAGTTGTCCTGCTTAGGGAAAACTAGGAAATCATTATGTCCCATCTATTCATGCACAGAAGGACTATGGTATGGAGTACCTTACCATCCCAATAAACATTGCCATAGTATGGCTTTAGTACAACTATGCAGCTGTAACCTTCCTGAGAAATGAATAATATTAAGTTCAGTATTGCAGGGCAGTGGTTCCTTGGAGGGAAACGACCAAAAGGCAAAACAAAATCGAACAAAAAACAGTAGGCCAAAACTTTAAAATGAGGCTCTGAGGTGAAAAATGGATAGATCAACCAGTTTTTGAGTATATTAATAGATCTTTCTTGAAGTCAGATCAATTAATATGCTCAAAAACTGGTTAATTAATACAGACCTACTAACATGCTCAAAAATTCTCTGCCCATGAAGAGTGACAGTCTGCTTCCTATTTTAGGAAACAATCTGTTAAGTGTGGAGGTTCTGTATTCAGTTTGGTTCTCAGTTATGTGGAGAGGCTCCATGTGTATAGAACGCTTCAGACTGTCCTTCCTCGCACATGGGGAGCTACAACAAAGGGGCTTGGTCTAGCACTCTTCCCCTCATCACATATTCAGATGAACCGCCTTTTAAAAATGTTTGACTACAACTAATGTTTCATTGTCTTCAGACTAAGACACATACAATGGACAAAAAGATGTAGGAAGCAAAGGGTTTCAGCTCAGTGATAGCCTTATTTTCGTATGCAAATACTTCCAGGTTCAGCCCTCACATGCGAGTAGGTTTAGAAAGGACCAGTGTCTGCAGTTTTAACTATTTGCTTCCACTCAGCAGAGACTAGCTGGGCCAATAAAATGATGGCTAGATGCTCCAATGTTCTAACGTGGTATCAGCCAGCTTCCTATCTGCATTGTTTTACCAGTTCACCTTTTTTCGTTTTGGGCCTGTTTTAAGATATGATTAGCAGTTCTTAGGTCTTAGAAAGTTTAGAAAAATAAGTGGGATATTGGAGAATATGGATTTGCATCCTTTGCCCTCTAGAAGACCAAAGACTGAGTTCATTTTCACAGCTTGACTGCCTGTCAGAGCTAGATGTCATGAACTAATCTGGCCAAATGGCTTAGTGGCCCAGAGTCTCAGGTGATTTTGTATATCTTTGTTTTTGCCAAATCACTTGTAGTCAACTCTTCATGGGAATTATAATTGTTGCTACAATGGTGTGTGGATTCTCTGGTTTGATTTGTAGACATCTTATTGCATAGCCACATTTATTTGTGCCTGCCTGTCTGTCTGTCTGTCTGTCTGTCGCATTTATATCCAAAGTTTCTTCCATTTTGGAATTCAAGACAGCATACATGTTAGCACTGAACAGACCTAGAGCTATTTGTGAAGTTGTAGAATACTTGACAGTTTTGTGGAGCTTTCTAGTGTGGTTTCAGAAAATAGATACATAAATAATACAACATTGCATTCATAATGCAGAAATGAAGGTGTCCATTGCATGTTAGTGGTCATTGTCCGGAGATATGTTCACACAGAGCCCACTAGAACAGACCCTTATCCCAGCAAACCTTGCATGTCTCACTGATTTTTTATTCTATGAAACCAACAGCATGCTTTTTAATTATACTGATCTTATTGCAGCATACAAAGGGACATACTTGCTTCTGTAGTTGGAGACTCCCTTCTACTCTGTGACATAAACGCAGCCAAGACAGTACAATGCGCTCTAGTGGGGTGTGTATCTCTCACTCTACTGTGAGAGTGAAGGGCTCCCCCTGCCCCTGACTACGGACTGCTGCAGCATTAGCAACTTATAATCTGTTGGTAGTCAGAAGGAGTACAAGCAGTGGGCAAAGAGACAGTAACACATTGCTTTGGAAGCATGAATTGAGTTGTTTCACATTTCATTCATTTCCTAAAACAAATGGACCAGCTGCTGTGAACAGAGTAACCACTTGGATGCACCTTCATGTAGAATTCAAAACTGGTTGGGTAGTACTTTACTGGGGCACTAAAATATTGAAGAGGTGATGTTTTGAGTCCATTAAGTCTCTTCAGTGCGCTGGGCATGGGATAGAAGGGATGAAGGGAGACAAGTCTAAAAATCAGCTTGGCTAGATGTTGAAGTCACAGGATCAGTAACTGGACTTAAGTTTCAAAGTAGAGGTTGCAGATCAGCTAAAGATATGTTGACATCAGGTTTCATCTCAGAGGTTGTCAGTCAAGGACGCTGTAGTTCTCTATCTTTTTTGTTTCTTTAATGGAAAATGACTAGAATGCAATCTCTAAAACTTTGTGTTATCTTAGGCTAAAAGTGAGACCATAGAAATATTAACCCACAATCCTGTTTTTTTCCAGAATCCAAGACACTTTAAATCTCTCTGAACTGCCATTTCAGACTAAAATCATTCCCTTAATAATTTTTTTTTATATAAAAAAACCTGTCATCACAGTTTAACTACAAATACCTTCCATTTTCATAGCAGGGAAATCTTTGCTTAGATAAATTGCTAGGATCTGTGATTTCAGTCTGCAACTAAATAGGCTGATATAAGAGAAATTAGAATTAAAAATAGAAAAATAGTTATGCTACAAGAAGAAGGAAAATTTCAAGAACACCAAAACAAAATCTCAGTTATCTTAGCATGCTGCTCTCTGTATAACTGATTCCATTAAAATTATCATTGCTCATGAATTATTCCTTCTTGTATCTTCATTTACAATAATATGAATGAATGTAACTGTGTTACTTTCACTTTTTGAATCCAGTGTAATCGATTGCTTTTCTTATGTACAATTATTATATTAAATAAGTCTTCCACAGCCTTCCAAGCTCACTGGGGATGATGAAAGCTTTACTCCAACACATCTTGAGAGTACCAGGTTGGGAAAGACTCCATGAAACTATTCTGAAATGTTCCTTACATGGTGTATGTACATACAGCATACTGCAGTTTGCTTGTTTCTGTTGACTATTTATGATACTCATGTAGCACAATATTTGCTGAAAAGACTGTGAAACATCCTGGCAATTTACAATTCATGTGGGGTAACTTCTGCTGGACAAAAAAACAAGTGGCAAAGTGCCCAGTCTTACTGCTGCTATCTGACCCATTGGGCCTGTCCCTTAAGCTACAGCCAATCCCTCCGTATTTACTGGCCACAATCCAAGCTAGTGATTTATGAGTTAGAGCAACTTGAATTCAGCTGGAGCCTTTAAAGTTTTCACTGCAGATTTTTTCATTCTCAAAGATGCAGACCATTATTTGTTGATCAAGAAGCTTGCCTCTGCAACAGTGAGAGGGCCTGCTGAGCAAATAAGCTCAGCTTGTATATGTGCCAGGGTTATTTGTGTTAAAATTGTATACAAAAAAACACTATAACTCTTTTAATTTGTTCCAGGTAGCCCTTTTCCAAATAATTTTCCTAGACTAGAATATTTTAGATCAAGCAAAGAATGAGAAAATGTAATAGTTAAATGTTTGTGAGAATACTGAAATGTCTTTAGTTTATTTTGGTTTGTCAGCTTCACTGTACTGGATCTGTATGACCCTATCTGTGTGTTTTGCCATTGTATTCTGTATTCATAGATTTTAAAAGCTTGCTTATACATTCATTCAGGACAAGGCTAATACAATTTTAGGAAGTGAAGTACATGGCCAAGGTCGGGAACTGGCTCTTTACAAGCCCTTACCAATAGCTTGTCTTGAACAATACATTTGTCAAGAAAACAAGAAAAACCCTCATGGCTAGCCAGCAGTGCCACCTGCATTTAGTTGTTTTAACCCATGCAAGTAAAAAAATTAGGCACCTGAAGCTACGCTTAATTGTCAGTATAGCGTGTGATTTCAAGTACACTTATTTAGCTGCCAGTGCCACTTAAAACTAGGCAGCCATATTAACATGTTATGAGAGGAGTCAGTTTGGTGTAGTGCTTTGAGTGCTGGATGAGGACATTGGGAGTCTGGGGTTCAAATCCTCATCTGACCACAGAAACCTACTGGGTGACCTTGGACAAGGCATGTTTTCTCAGTCCCGGAGGAAGGCAATGGCAACACCCACCCAGAAGAAATCTTACCAAAAACCCCTGTGATAGGGTCACCTTAGGGTCAGAAACAACTTGAAGGCCCACAACAATAAACAGCAAATTAATATAGGATCATACAATCATAGAGCTGGAAAAGACTACAAGCCATCAAATCTAACCCCCTGCCATGTAGGAACACACACTCAAAGCACCTCCAGCAAATGGCCATCTCGTGTTTGTTTAAATACCTCCAAAGAAGGCGACTCCACCATACTCTGAGGCAGCATATTCCACTGTCAAATGGCTCTTAGCATCTCGAAGTTCTTCTTCTGTTTAGGTGAAATCTCTTTTCCTGTAGTTTGAATCCATTGCTCAGTCTCTGGAGCAGCAGAACACAAGCTTGCTCCACCTTCATTATGACACCCCTTCAAGCTCTCAACCTTCTTTTCATCAGGCTGAACATACCTAGCTCTCTAAGCCACTCTTCATAAGGCATGGCTTCCATACTCTTCACCATTTTGGTTGGCTTCCTCTGGACATGTTCCAGCTTGTCAATATCCTTCTTGAATTGTGGTACCCAGAACTGGACACAGTATTCCAGGTAAGGTCTAGCCAAAACAGAATAGAGTGGTATTATTATTTCCTTTAATCTCAACACTATACTCCTATGGATGCAGCCTAGAATTGCATTGGCTTTTTTAGCTGCTGCATCACACTGTTGACTGATGTTCAGCTTGCAGTCCACTAAGACTCCTAGGTCCCTTTCACACATACTGTTTTCAAGCCAGATATCACCTATCCTATATATGTGCATTTCATTCTTTCTTCCTAAGTGCAGTATCCTACATTTCTCCCTGTTAAAATTCTCTTTGTTAGTTTTAGCCCAGCTCTCTAATCTGTCAAGGCTATTTTGAATTCTGATCCTGTCCTCTGGGGTATTAGTTCTCTCTCCTATTTTGATGTCATCAGCAAATTTGATGAGCATACCCTCTATTCCATCATCCAAGTTATTGATAGAGATGTTGAATAGCACTGAGCCCAGAACAGAGCCCTGTTAAAAAATAATAATAATAGCAAAGAATCCTGGAGCATGCTGAACATCAACATGTAAAATAACTTGAACTTCCAGGACCGCAAGAATCAAGGAAGCTCATACAAATCAGGGAAGGAAAAATTGGAGGCGAAGGAGGCTTGTGGTAGCCATAAGACTAGTTGGCCTTCCACATTTGCTAGGGTTACAGGTACATGACCCCTGTAAAAGGGGGAAATCACAAATATCAAAATGTGTGAGTCTATCTGTGGGAAGGGGGCAAAGGCATGGTGGGTGTAGTGGGCACCTATGGTCCAAACCAGGTCAGAGAAAGGAGAGAGAAAATGGGTGGCTTGGCATGGTGGCCTCTCTTGTCCATGTCCTTCCTTGGATATGGGGGGGGGCACAGAGATAGGGCTTGTGGTGCTGAGAAATCAGGCTACAAGATGTTCTTCACTGGCCAGGCAGTGGCAGGTGGAGGAAGGAAAAGGCCAGAAGCAGGCTTTTAAAGTGTTGTGCAGCCTGACTGGAGCTGCCAAGTGGGAAATTTCCAGGGAAAAGAAGTGCCTGGGATGGGAGAGGGGCATGGGTTGGTGAAACTCACAAATAATCAAATCCATGAAAGTTAAACATGCAAATGTGGAAGACTAACAACAATTTATTTATTTTAGCATGAGTTTTTGTGAATTACAATACTCTTTCTCCCCATCCTCTCCTCTCCTAGGCTTCTGTGATGAAGACAGGGGAGAGAGCCTTCTCAGTGGCTACTCTTAGGCTATGGAACTTCCTCTCGAGGGAGCCTTAGTTGGCCCCGTCTCTGCCCTCTTTTCACCAGCAGGCAGTGACCTTTTTCTTTAAACAGGTCTTCAATCTTTAACTGGATGGGATAGAAAGATGTGATAATGGATATGCCATTTTTAAAATGTGATGAACGTTCTATGTGTTTTTAATCATTTTACAGTAATGTCTTAAAGAAATGTTTTAACTGAATGGATTATTTAATGCTGTTAACTGCATAGTGCTTTAGCAATTTTTAACTGGTATGTTAAGCTACTTTTGATTCCCATTTTGAGAGAATGGTGGGATATCAGTCAGAAGCACTGATGGAAGCACACTATTCAAGCTTCAGGCTCAAGTGCAGTTCCATAGATACAGGTATGGCATCAGAGTGAAATGAGATATAGAAAGGGAAAATTGTCACACTGGTCATAAACCTTCAAAGAGCTGAACATAAACATTCCAGCATCTGTGGACTAATACACAAGTTTACTAGGGGTTAGGTGCTAGATGTTCATTCTCTCTGAACTGTGAAAGCAGTATATTCTTCCCTCAGGAAAGCTGGTTCTGTTGAAGACAGAGTCTTATCTTCAAGTGTTTTTTTTAATGCATACTAAAGTAGTGAAATGCAGCATGTAAATATATGTTGTTGTTGTGTGCCTTCAAGTCATTTCCAATGATTCCAAAGTGAACCTGGCACAGAGTTTTTTTGGGGCTGAGAGTGTGTGATGTGCTCCAGGTCACCCAGTGGATTTCCCTGGCCCAGCAAGGAATCAAACCTTGGCCTCCGGGGTTGCAGTCCAGTGCTACAATTACTACACCACACTGGCTCTCATAAGGATATGCAGTAAGGCCTAAAGAGCTTAAATATGCCAGATCCTGTCTGATCTTGGAAAGTAAACAGGGTCAGCTCCAGTTAGTACTTGAATGGGAAATTGCCAACAAATACCAGGAGCTGTAGGCTGTATTTCAGAGGAAGGAACTGGCAAAACAATCTCTGAGTATTCCTTGCCTAAGAAAGCCGTATGAAATACGCGGGGTCACCATAAGTTGACAGGCAACTTGAAGGCACATATATACAGAATGTGCTAAGAGCCATTATCCCTGTTCAAACTTGTGAATGTAACTCAATTTAGCTGTCTCTCTTTCCCCTTGAAATTCCTTTGTCCCACTACTGTTAATGTGAGCCTTGAGGTTAATGACTGAGTCTCCTGAGAGATGGCACTGTTACTGGTGCAGGGGTATTGCCATTTCTCGTATGGATTTGTGTGTCCATTTATTCTCACGTGTAGAAACTGGCTAGGATTGTGTTTTCTGAGATGTTGTACATGGAGTCAGTAGTAGTCCTCATGTAGTTTGGAAAATTGGTGGTATATAATCTGATAACTGAGTTTGACATGTATAGGATGGGGTGGTTGCAGTTAAAAAAATTGTGTTCACAATTCTAACAAAAATGGAGTGTTTCTCAGCCCAAATGGTCAGTTAATGAATCATCTACATTCAAGTCACATACTTTGCAACTGTGAAGCATGCAATTTTATAATCAGCTAAACACAATTGTGCCCCAGCTGTGTCTGTCAACGTTGTTTGTTTTATTTTAATCAAGCAACACTTCAAAGGAAAATGATTTTTTTTAAAAACTTTTTAAGGAAGTCCATATTGTATCTCAGTTCTGGTATACTGGCTGCTTATTTTTCCAGAGACCAAACGACAGTTTTAAATACATTCTGAACGTGAACCAGCTATATATTCTTTTCCAGTATCAACGTTGTGGTTTTGCTTTGCTTTTGTTAATGTCTTAAGGAATTGCTTTATATAGCAGGTTCCTGATAATAAAAATTAGCTAGTCAGTCTGTACTTTTATTTATATATATATATATATATATATGGTTAAAAAGGTCTCTTAATCATGGACCTTCTAGATATGAAAGCGCACTGAATTTTGTTCTTTTAGTTCTCATCTATCCCATGCTCTGATCGCTATTGATAAGATCAAATTCTTGTCCCAAATAATGCATTGCGAGATTGTCACTTTTTTTGGACTACTCCTCATTACCTCCTAGAAAGAAACCAAGGAGCATGCTTTTTGTCACTGCAGGGGATTAATGCAAGGCTCCTAATAAAGGAAGGGAGTGAGGGAAGTAAAAGGGGATATTCAGAAGTTCTGTCCCTTGTTTGAGTGGTGTACAGTAGTGGGGTACCAGCCCACTTATGGTGAATACATTTTGAGTTTCATTCTACATTTTAAAGGAACTATCCAAGGATCTGAAACCTATCCCTAAAACTAGGTTCAAAACTTTTGCTAGCTCCTTTAAAGTTTGGAATAAAATCCAAAGTGGATTCATTGCATCCCTACCATGCAATCACCACCCTCCACTGATTTGGGATTCAAAGCAGTCAGTGAGACTTGTGCCACCCTCCAAATGTTATTGGATTATCAATCCCAGTACCCGTAGTCGGCATAGCTAATGGTCAGGAGTGCAACAACAGGGCCATATGATTCTATCCCCTTCTTTAAAGATGCAAAATTATATAAAAACAAATTATAACAATATTTTAGAAAGATCATCAATTAGTATGGGCATCACCAATCAGTGTAGACATGAGGTGGAGAGGAGATGTGCCTCTCTTCACCAGCAATGACACAGTGTCTCCTTTACATATCGCTACCTATTACTTTTTTTAGTTTTTAAAATGATTTTTTCCATGTGAACAGCACTCACAGATACTTCATATTCACAATAAATAACCAAAAACAACATGCAAGTAGGAAATACAAAGCAGCAATGTGATAAAAGAGCATGCCAATATACAAAAACAGAATAAAAGCAGTAATTATATAAATCAGCCCACAGAAAATCAACAGTACCATCCCCTAAACACAAATCTTTTAAGTCCAAGGTAGCAGCATGGAGAGCTCCAAGTGAGCTTTTTGGATCAGTGATGTATAGGACTTGCTGAAGCTTTTCATGCTTCTGGGCCCAGGTTAAGACCCTTTCCACATCCTACCTGGATCTGTCAGCATCCAGTGGTGATCCTGGCAGTGCCTCTGATGGGAAGGGAGTGCAACAGGAATGCTCCCCTCTGCACCAGACTGCCTCCCTGCCAAAGGAAGTGCTGTGGACATACCTCTTCCTTCTGCAGCACAGCTGTGTACTTCCCAGGATGTGCTGGGGGCAGGTAGCACCTCCATTGTGCTTCTGGGGCTTCCACAGGCCAGGCAAGTGTGGGATGGTCGCCCAATTGCATGTCATTGAAGAGAAAAACCCAACAATGATTTAATCCATGATTGGACCGCCTGGTGACAAGAGAAGGACGGACTGCAACAACATCATGCAGAAGTGTCATTGTGGTCCCACTCCTTTCCCATCCTCATGTCGAGACAACAGTGTCCTGCAGAAAGAGCCCAACTCTCTCAAGCTCCACCTTGTTGGTTGTCTTCATTGCACTGCACAAGAGAACATTCACTGGGAGGAACAATTCACTAAATGTCTGGAAGCCCTTGTATAACTCCTATTTTATATCAATGAGGTTTGCACAGGAGAAATTCCTAGTATATACTATAAAACCTGGAAACTTTCTGTAAAGAAGATAACATAAATGTCAAAATTGCGTTTAGTTTCTAAATGTGATGGAAATCAACTGCATCACTAACATTCAATTTAAGTGTACCACAAAAATAAAGCAATGCAGTGGCAGACAACATAATTGGAAATCTTTTATTTTCCTTAGAAAGAAATATTATCAAAGGGAGGCAAATATTACTTGCATATAGTGGTGCTGGCTGCCAGCAAAAAGGTTTTGAACGTTGCTGGAGAAGGCAATAACTGTGCATAACTAAATGTGATATGACCACATAAAAGAAACAAGAAAGCATTTAGAAGCATCTGAATCTTAAATTTTCCTATGAAGTAAATTCAAAATACAAATAGAATATATAGTACTCTGCTTGCACTGTAATTTGTCAACTGTTGAGAAAATTGGCATGTCTTTTCTGCTGATTTATTGGTTAATCCCAGCAATTCATTGTGGAAAAGGCCAACAATGAATTACAATGCAGCAGAAAAAAATTAAGCTCTGCATTTTAAAAGTGCTTAACTACATGGACCTTTGGAACAATGTGTAAAGTAATTGCTGTGCATTGCTAGCTGTAGCACCTTTTGTGCATGCAAAATACTTCTGATAAAACAGATACATATGGCCTGAAGCTGGGTCCACTGAGTCTCAGTGTAAGCACTTGAAGCCTGAAATTGTCCAGCAGAGCAGGAACGCTGGGTACACATAGCAAAATGCTGGATGTGACTTTCTCGTCAACATCCTTTACCATGCAGTGGCCAAAGACAACATTCAGAAATATGATCTATAAGTGGCGATGTCCTGGACACATTTATCTTATTGTATGCCTTCAAGTCATTTCCAGCTCATGGTCTCAAGATTTGTTCAGAGGGGGTTGCCATTGCCTTCCTATAAGCCTGAGAGAGTGGGAGGTACCCAAGTTCACCCAGTGAGTTTCCATGGCCAAACAAGGATCTGAACTCTGGCCTCCCAGAGTACTAGTCCAATAGTGAAACTATTAGACACATGCTAGACACATCAATACATATCAAACAACTGTGTTTAGGCCAAGTTCTTGTGCCAAAGTTTTTGCAACATGCCCCAGATGACGCTAAATATGAAAATAATGTCAAAAGCTGGATTTTGTGTATGGTGATAGCATGTGTACCCCCAAATAGGTAAGTGATTTGAAATCAACGGAAGTACCTGTGTTTCATGAAGGTCCTCGGTAAAATTCCTGAAGGACCTTGGCTTAGCAGAAGGCCATTTTCTCAGACCCTGGAAAGGTCTGTGCATTGGTAGAAAAGCACAGACTGAAGCAGTCTTGGAAATTTAAAAAAAAATAGAGACCCATGATATAATTATGAGAAGTAGTAGCACTGTAGGTGGTAGCTTAATTCAAAGCACTATATTGTAGCTAGTGTTGAAATATTTAGCATATTGTCGCCATTGCATTTGTCTTCACTTTAATTTGCAAATGTCTTACACCTATTTCTCCAACTAGTAAAGTCATGTCCATATCCAGCAGTAAACACAGAGGTCAAGTTACTGAAAGGAGTCCCCTTCCCCAGCACCTTTAGTGGTATGACTGATTAACTAATTGGTTATGAAATGTGCCATTTGGTTTGGCATTGATCAGACGAGACAAGCTATTGAATGCCCATACAGTGTTCTCAGCTTTCATTTGGTACAAAGTAGTCTCACTATTGATTAGCAACAAACAGGAGACCGTAATCTCCAAATTAGCTGCCACTACATACCCTTCACAGTGTATGAGTTGATCTGTACACTGAATATCTAGCTACATTTTCAGGTTTTCAATTGCTTAAAGAAATTATTGGATTCATAATTACTGTTCTGTAGTTGAACACCAGTCTAATGCTAAATGTCATCTATTTGTTGGGCGTCTAGGGAGCAGCAGGATAAAATATAGGGATTAAATCCCAGTGTTAAAATCATAATTGACTTTAGGTTTGGAGCTGAACATATTTGGTTAATATCAAATCGTGTTCAAAAAGGCTTTCTTACCCTTCCTGTGAAACAGGTTTCATTTTAAGTTGGCTGCTTGTTGCATACTATGATGGATTCAGTAGTTAGATTCCATAGCTAGAGGGAAAAAAAACCTGCATTGCTCACTAAGCCTACAAAAAGCGTGCCAGAGTCCCACGCTGCGGTCGCTGTTCTGTGATGTCCTAAAGGCTATTCAAATGCTTTAGCAGTTCATCATAAAGCCCAATATGCTTTGATCAAGCCTGCAAAACATTCCATGCTAGAATTTCCAGACCAGTCCTTTCGGTATCATAACTCTGTGAAGGGAAAACAACAAATGGTGATATCGTTTGTTCCACAAAGTAAAGAAACTCTAAGCACTATTTTTTAAAAGAAAACAGCCCTGAATAATAGGATTTTCATATGTCTCCATACCTGTGTCTCTGTGTACTATAATCTCAACAGAGATGACTTGATCTTTGATCTATATTTAAATGTAGATCTATAGCTTTGATCTATATTTAAATGTAGATCTTTATCCCCCTCTCATCTTTCATCCATATCTCTGTCTTTGTTTGTCTGTGTGTACACCGGCATGGTGACCCAAACAAAGACTGCAAAGAGGGAGAGAATATTTAATGATACAGGCCATATTCACACAGATGAAGGTCAAATCTCTCAAGTTTTTCAAGGGCAGACACTTTAGATAGGATTAGCACTAGATCACAGGTGGGCAAAAGGGGCATTTGGATGGCACACAGCTCCCACAGCCAATTTTGCGGCTTCCCATCCATCTGGGCTCCCAGGTCTAGCATTTTCTTGGCCCAAAACAGAGGGAGTGGATCATTTCTCAAAGCCTCCAGGAGTGGCAGATGCTCATTCTCAATGTTTAGTGTCTTTTAAAAATTAATCCTTCTCTTTTAAACCATGGGCTCATTCACACTACACAGATTGCTATCATAGCATCATAGAAATGTAGAGTTGGAAGAGACCACACGGGCCATCCAGTCCAACCCGCTGCCATGCAGGAACACCCTGAAAGCACTCCCGACAGATGGCCATCCAGCCTCTGCTTAAAAACCTCCAAGGAAGGAGACTCCACTACACTCCAAGGCAGCATATTCCACTGCCGGACAGCCCTGACCATCAGGAAGTTCTTCCTGAGGTTCAGGTGGAATCTCCTTTCCTGCAGCTTGAATCCATTGCTCCTTGTCCTGGTCTCTGGAGCAGCAGAAAACAAGCCCTCTCCTTCCTCTACATGGCATCCCTTCAAATATTTAAACATGGCTATCATGTCCCCTCTTAACCTTCTCTTCTGCAGACTAAACATACGGTTCCACTTTTAACTGCCAAGGCAACATTCTGTGGAATCCTGGGATTTGCAGTTTAGAATTCTTTAGAATTATCAATCAGAAAATTCTGGTGCCTCAACAAACCACAAGTCCCAGGATTCCGTAGGATATTGTCATGGCACTTAAAGTCGAACCATAGCAGTATAACTAGATAATGTGAAATTACATTCTAGTCACGTCCAGACCTTTTCTGCCTGTCTGGCATATTTGATAGCCTGTGGCCACACTGTAGATGCTGAATCCACTAAAGCAGAGGTGGGCAGGCACCATTTTTCCTTCATATGCCCACCCAGTGAGCCAATACCAGCACATTTTAGCATGCCTAAGGTGATACAAGGTCACTTCTGGCTGCCATTTGACCAATTTTGACATCCCCTACCTTTTGGTGGGGGAAGTTTGAGGGCTCTTGAGGTTAGGGGAAGCAAACTGCTGCATTTTCAAGTGTTTCTAGAAGCTTTTGGCTACCTTTCTGGGGAAAAAATTAGTCTGAACATTTTTTTAAAAAAACTATAGAGTCTGAGGCTTTGGAGGAGCTTCTTAAGGACTTCAGGGCTCACACTTCGCGGTTCCAAGGGCTACATATGACCCACAGGGCACACTTGCCCATTCCTATGCTAAACTGAGGGAAGGCTGACCTTATCCACTTAATATGCTCCTTTCCTTTCCACATTTCCTTTCTCTTTCAGTTTTCATACTGGTCAGTAAGTAGATTTAAATTTACAAATGAGCACTAGCTAGTAATTGCATTTTATGGTAGAACTGTGATTCCAGCTGAAAAGTTAACTTCCATAATCCTAAGCGATGCTCTAGTGTTACAGGGATAAGCCTGTACAAGCTTTGGGCTTATCTGCTTGCCTGCCTGCACCATTTGCTTTAGAGCAAACAACAGTACTTTGTGACACTTGAACTGAATGGACTGATTTGTTCTAACGGCAGTTGTTTAACAAACTGGTATATTAAACAATGGTTTGATTCTAGTTTATTGCTAAAATAATCACTGTTCCCAAGATTTGGACATAAAAGAGCATACTTTTCCTTCTTTATTCCCATAATGCTAACTGTGTGCAATGTTTGTATGGGAACTTTGACCTGGTTTGGACATAACATTAAACTATGGCTTATGGTTACACGACCAAGTGCCCCGTTCCCTCCTGATATATCCAGCACAGTTGCAAGGATGAAATTAGAAGCTTTAACATAAATTTTAAATTAACTTTGATTTATTATTATATTTTATCTTAGGCCCTTTCCACATGTGGGAAAGGAACTGCACGAAAACGGGACTCACCGGATTTCTTTGGCGTCCGGTTGAGTCCGTCGGGACGAGGAGCAGTGCAAGCTCATCGCTCCGCACTGCTCCAGCATCCAAAATGGCGGCTTCTGGTTGGTGGAGGCTCTCCACCAACCGGAGAAGCTCGCCAGCCTAAAGCCCGCCCCTGGCAGATCTGCAGGCACACACTGGTGCTTGCCTGCAAATCTGCAATGGAGCGTGGCGACGGAGCGACACAGAGTCGCGTGCTTCATGCTTTTTAAAAACCTCTAAAAAGGAACCTGTCTCAGCTTGTCAAACTGAGATATGAACAAGTCTTTTTTTGCTCACTCATGCAGTTCCATTTGTCCTTATGAACACCATGATCAAATCAAGAACTCTCCAATTAATCACAATTTTCCACTTTGTTTGAACTGAGAAATTATTGTTATTGCTTCTAGAGCAAGTCACGATCTTTAACTAAGCTCAGACTGTGGCTTAAAAGACCACATTCCTAGGTTAAATGAGGAGAGAGGATGAAGGAAGAG
Organism: Iguana delicatissima; assembly: GCA_948472985.1. Classification (NCBI taxonomy): domain Eukaryota; kingdom Metazoa; phylum Chordata; class Lepidosauria; order Squamata; family Iguanidae; genus Iguana; species Iguana delicatissima. Next base: position 83,503 of record CAOKZL010003296.1, on the reverse strand, counting down.
GAGAAGCCAAACATGGTTAGTGTACGATGGAAGCAAAAGCACTAAAGAACAGAAGAGGGAACAAACTCAAAAATCTGAGGTTCATTCACATAATGCTAAATTTCCATGGAGGCCTAGTTGTTCACACTTCTGGCCTTCTTTTGGCAAGAAGTTAAAACATGAGTCTTCACAAAACTTTTGGGACAGAGGCCATTTCTCCAGGAGACTGTTATAGCGCTATTATTCCACTTTCAACATCCTATGGAATCCTGGGGTTTGCAGTTTAGGATTCCATAGGATGTTGAAAGTGGAATAATAGCACTATAACAGCCTAGTGGAGAAATGGCCAGAGAGATGCTGGCTTTTCAGTGTTCTGATATAATATGCACTATGTACCCTGTTACCACCATGTACTGGCCTGGCCTTTGGTGAACCAAAGATATCATTTTGATATCACAATTCGGCCCTACTCTGCCACCAGCCAAGCGTTTGTGAGGCCTGCCAAACAAGCGCAAAGCTAGGCATGGCTACTACTTGCTGCTCCCACCAAACCAAGCCAGATATTGCCAGATCTGCTTTAGGGGACCTCCAGAAACAAGCACCTTCATTACAAATGCACGCTACCACAAAGAGGCCCTCTACCCTGAGAGGGCACCCTGGTGAGATAGGTACTTAACTGCTGAGCTAGCCTCGTCTACATACCGGCCATACCATTGTCAATTCGGACTTTAACTCAATCATGCAAATTCTGACCTTTCGGAGGCTTTGTCTCCAACCCAAAGCTTATTGTTTTTGCCTAAGACCAGATCAGCCTGCGGTTGTTCTTTCCCCTATAAATATCCCCCGTTCTGAGAGCTCTTTGGAACTCTTGCCGGATCGCTTGGACTTCATTCTGCCTTGCTGCCGCTCGGTTCAGCAGGTTCCCCTCGGCCACCACGCCGGGTTTCCTCTTCTACAATTGGCTTCTCCAAGACTGCAGGACAGGTGGCGTTATCATTCATTCCCCCTTGAAACTCTATTTTCCTTTTCTAGTTAGGAGTGTGTTTGTGCTTTTCTTTAATAACTGTTTAATAAATCTTAATTGTTGTTTGAACCATTTGCCTCCTCACTGACCTGAAGCTGCAGACATAGGGTAAAAGATCCTGCTGCGTTGCCCTGCCTCTCGTTAGCCAAGAGAGTGCTCCAGCTAATTTCCCCATCTTCGCTTGGTTTGGTTTGTTGTTTGGGCGCCCCTCCCGGGAGCCCCAATTCACAGGGTAACAGCCTTTTCTTTCCATTTTTAATTTTTTAAAATTAGATTTCAAATTCTTTTACATTTTTTCTTTTACAATGTATTTGTTGTCTTATAAGAGGTTCCAAAGATAAGACAGGATGTAAATATTTTAAGAAATAATAAGCCACCATTTAGTTTTCTTTCCAAACAAAGGCAATGTTAGCCTGGTCCGTTCTTGCTTGATGTTTGATCTATTTAAGTCAGATTAATAAGGCTGGTCAATATGTTGTTGTGGTGGTGGTGATGGTGGTGGTGGTGTGCTTTCCAGTCTCTTCTAACTTGTGATGACCCTAAAATGAACCTATTATGGGGTTTTCTGGGGCTGAGAGTGTGTGATGTGCCCCAGGTCACCCAGTGAGTTTCCACAGCTGAGCAGAAAATTGAACCTTGGTCATAGTCCAATTCTCAGACCTCTATACCATGCTGGATCTCACGTTTAATATGTTACAGTAACAAAAAGCTAACAGTAACTAATCTTGAGTAAAGCTACTTGAAAACATTAGAAACAGATTTATTCAAATGCTTTTGGTGGGATTTATTCATGACTGAGGCCATTTCCGCACTAGCCTGTTATAGCGCTATAACAGGCTAGTGCGGAAATGGCCAGAGTTTTAACTGCTAAAGTTCATCAGGACTGAAGCCATTGGTTCAAGTTGCCACTTACCTATGACCTAGGCTGGGCATTTTCAATTTACAGTTGAATCACCCACAAATAGTTTTTCGGCAGCCGGTATCAATATTGCAAGGAAGTCCAACAGAAAAAGAGAAGATGAACAAAGCTTCACAAATATAGTGAAATATGCAAAAAGAAAAGAGTCATCAAGGAGAATCATACAAAAAGCCCTGTAGGTGCACCAGATGCCATATGGATCCAAATAATGTTTATTACAGTCCCAACATGTTTTAAGTCAGGTAAAAGAAAAGAAAAAATTTAAGATCTGTGTTAATCTGTGTTAATATCTTTAAAAGAATAGCTACAAAAATGAACTCCTGGTCCCTGCAGTAGTTTCAGAAAAACCATTGCAAGGGTCACTACCTCCTTATGTGACTAGTTTGCTAAAAAATTTACCACAGATTTTTTTTCTATTCTTTGAGAAAAGCTAAAAGCTCACAACACACTGGGATGATAATTTATGCTACTGAGATCAATAAATTAGCATGCAATTCTATATTTACTTACTATGAGTACATCCCATAGAAAGTGATGGACTTACTTCAGAGCAGATATATGTAGGCTTGAGTTGTTAGACTACAGTCATATTACATATATTTAGGAGAAAGTATCAGTGAACTAAGTAGGGCTTACTTTGGAGGAGATGAATATGGATTGCATAGTTTGTCTCACTTTGCTGGATTTTTGCTTGTTACTAATTCGCTGGCCTCAGGTCATTCTGGTAAAAGCAGATGGTGAAAGAGGAAAAACAAGAGGAAAAAATGTGATCACTTTAATTCTGTGTGGTTCCACCAAAGATATTTCAGTTGAGGGAAATGCAGCTTGCCCTTGTTTTTTTAACACATCCACTGTAGGGGCATTAGGCTACATCAGTGCCACCTAGTGGAAAAATCTCAAGAAACAAATATACAACAGGCTTTGCTATTCTGTTGAAATCTAGACAGGAGAGAAAGGAGAATTCTTTGTGAACTGTGATCCATGCTGTACTGGCTAAATGTCATAATGATTTAAGGATCCCTGCACAAACATCCCATGGACCATCCCTTGTATGAAGTGCATGTAATAAATACAAAATGACTGGATGCAAGCGTCACATTCAGTTTTCAATACCGGCCTGTTTCTGTGTCTGTTTTGTGTTTGCAGAAATGTTTAGGAGGCCCTCCTCCCTGCCTCTTTCAGAATTTCCACTCAGAAAAATACACGAAACATTGACTTCACTGCTGGCAAAGGAGTTATTATTCCTGAATCTCTCTTCTAGCAGACCTCTAACACTTTATTGGGGATAATTCATGTCCCCGTACCACTTCTTGATCAGGGTATTTATTGCAATAGGTTGGGACACACAGAGAAAAGAGGAGGCAAAACATGTCTCTTTGGATGCCTGCTTCGTGTTTGTGAATGCTAGAATTGTGTTTGCTTATATTTTATTCTCTCTTTCCACCATCCCTTTTCTTTTTGTTATATTTCATCTCCAGAGAAGAGGAAAGGAGGTAGGTCAGTGAGTATGACATTTTCCAGAAAAGAGAAAGGCAGCCATAGAGGTTAGAGGGAAATGAGGTTTGTTTAGAATTATGTAAAGACAATGACCATGTAATTTAAAAAGTATACAAATGGCTCCTGAAACTAGAGACAAAAGAGGAATCTGTAAAAGAGTACACCGGCCCAAAATTTTGGGCATAATGTCCATATGGATGTATGGAGGGAAATGCGGCCCAAAGCTATAAAATTTTATTTTGGACAATAATTTAAAAGAAAACCTGCATAAGGTAGTGTATGGACAGTATCTAACCTCAAATAAGGAGTTGAAAAAATTCTAAAATGTTTCAGACCAATGTTGAGGATGTCAAGATAGCAGGGTGAAAAGTTATTTGTCTAAGATTTACATGTTAATCTGAAAAAAATTAAAAATAGATTTTGTAATGTTACCAGAAATACTTTTGTTGGGTGTTATGGACAAAGAACTGGATAGTAAATATGGATTACTTCTTCAATATATGAGTACAAAGTTTGATAAAACCTTGAAATGGACTGAAGAACTGATAATGGAAGAATGGATTGTTAAGGTTACTGAGTTAGCCCAAATGGCCAAATTAGCATGGGTTCTAAAGGATGAGCCAGTTGAAGAATTTTTAAAAGATTGGAAACCATTCATGGATTTTTGGAGCAGTAAGAACTCTAATGATGTAACAATTGTGGTTACGGTTATTAATAATTTTAGTAGGATTATGTAGTTGGATCTGTAATGTAGAATAATTTTTTTCTTTTTTTCTTTTCATTATAGTCAAAATTGAGGGGGTCAGAGCTCTACTGTGTATTAGTTATATGCCTTTTTTCTTTTTTCCTTTTTTTCTTTCTCTCTCTCTCTTTTCTTATTCTCTCTTTTTCTTCTTTCTGTTTCTTTATTTTTTGAATATATATTACTGTGATTGCAAATCAGATTATGTATTTTACAAATCAAATTGAAAAAGGAGTACAACATTTTCCATTCCTGCCTTTCCATACATTAGTTTCTAAATGCCATTCCCTCCAACATTTCACAGAAGAAAACCAGGACATACGCAGCCAAGCAACATCAGCATGCATTCTCAAGATGGCAGGAGTTATTAATGAGGAAAAACACAGAAGGTAGGCAATGCTACAACAATTCACTTTTACTTGTGGCAAATAAGAAAGGAAAGATTCTCCTTATTGCTGAGTGCAAACTATTGTTGCACTTTGAACTCAATTTACAGTAATTTAAGGAAGTTGAAGACCAAGAGGAAAAGTAGAAGGACATAAGAAAAACTGGGACATTTTAAAAGCATCTGATAATGTGGGATGGTAGAGGATTAATCAGCAGTATCCCTGCCAGAACAAATGGAAGGCAGGCATTTTCCTTTATGGTTTGAAATGGTGTCCTGTGTCACTCTGGACAGCAAGCCAGAGCTTGCTGCTGCACAGCTGATAACTAAGTAGCAGACAAAGAAACAGAACAGCTCAAAATCAGTCACTTACTTTACTCAGTAAGCATAAGGTCAAAGGCATGAAAAGGGTCCAACAGAATCTGAAGGCAGAGCAAAATAGTCCAGGGTCAACACAATTCAAGAAATATGACCAGGGAAGAGCTGTGTTTATATAAGTCAGCAGCTTAAGTCAGCTGTGTCGGGAGATGGATTTTACAGCACCTAGCACAAAATCCTCCCTGGAACCGCTGCGCTCTGAGCAAAACGTGGCCCAGGGGCAAACAATAAACATACAGCAGAGTATCAAAACAGCAACAAGCGTGAGCAGCAACAGAGTGTAACATACAGCATCAGCTCTGACCCCAATCTACCCACTAGTTAGTAACACTAGCACACAGTGGTGTCATCCAAAAATACCTGGAGGCTCTTATTCTTCAAGTTCCAATATATGCACATCTATACAGGCAGGATACACAGATCCTCAATCAAAGGTTCAGCATCACATCAGGCAGAGGTTTGCTCAGACAGAGTTCCAGTGTCATACAGAGAGAGTCAGAGAAAGAACCTGTCTGAGCTCACCTCTTTTATACACACCTGCTGATAGCTCATGGCTGATGCAACCCCTTGCCAGGATTTCATATTACCATGACTCAGCCTTACTGTCCCCTAGGGATTACATCATGACTTGCCAAGTCATTCCCCAGGTGTTTTCCCCACATGCTCATCAAATGTATTATTAACTGGGGCAAATTTCACAGCATTTCTTTCCAACAAGCTGCTGTCTAACTAATTGCCGCCTTCTATAAATCCTTTGGGACTGGCTCAAGTTCTCTCTTTGCTGTCTACATGCGGCAAAGACAGGTATAGAAAAATTGTCTTCTGTATCTGAAGAGGCAGGACTCTCTGCTGAAGCTGACACCGCACCCTGTTCTTTCTCTGGAATGTGTGGTTCTGTCACCTCGTCCTGTTCCACGCGTCCTGGCATGTCCAATGTTTCAATTTCTGAATCAGAGTAAGAGTCCATTTCCATGTTCTGGACATGACATCTGGGCAACTGTGTGGTGACAAGGGGCTAATTTCCTTCCAGACGTCCCCTCAGCAATATGCACACCACCAGCAAACCCAAGTACCTTTATATTCCTCTGCAGAGTCTCTCAAATTGTGTCTTTAAAATCCTAACAAAGGCCGGATGTTAAATAAACTAAACAAATATTCTTTTTCAAAAGAGGAGTTTTCACTGGATTCAGTCTCTCCTTCATTGGTCATCAAAAAGCAGGTTTGCAACTTCTTATGCTTTACTATATCAGTACCAAAGTGTGCACACTCTTCTTTTAATAGATCAATTTCATAGTAAGTATATATTTCTTAGGTGAACATATAAGATTGCTCATTTTCAGTAATTTCTTCAAGAGCCAACTGACTGTTGGTGTTCCAGCAAGCTGCCATTTATGTTTCCAGAGTGGAAAGTGAAGCCTCTGATCCTTCTTGCAAGTCTGTCCCAGCCTCCAGCCAACCTACCCTCAACTGTCTCTCCTGCCCCCCTTTTCTCCAGAGCCTGTGCTTGTGCATTTCCTGCACAAGGATCTATTGATTCTTGAGAAGATGGGTCCAGCTTCTCCTTGCATCCATCATAGGACTAGAAATGGACTCCCCAGTGAATGAGTGGATTGCTTATTTTCAGGAATTATATTCCCAGCCCCAATATTTCATTTTTCCATTAAGAATAGTTGCTCAAAAATTATGCTCCACCTCCTTACCTGTTAGGACTAGGATTGCCTGACTGAAAACTGGAATAATCTCCTTCACCATTAATGGTTGTGTAGAATTTTATCAGGTTGTTGCTTTTCATACAACCAAATAATAAGCAACATGCTGAAATTCCTTTCTTCTTGTTGTGTCCCTTCAAATCATTTAGGTGACCCTAAAGTAAACCTACCATGGGGCTGCCTTGGCAAGATTTGTTCAGAGTGGATTTGCATTTGCCCTTCTCTATGGCTGAGAGAGTGTGACTAGGTTTCCAGAGGTGAACAAGGATTCAAGCACTTCTCTAGAATCATAGTCTAATGGTCAAACCACTACACAGTGCTGGTTCGTTTCATTCTTCTATACAACCATTAAGGACATTCGAGCAAGGTATTGGAGCAATCCTTGTAAGATTGTTTAGTCAGATCGATAATGCTAGAATAATATATCTTTTTTAAAACTTTTTTTTCCTTTCATTACTTGGGAGGGGGGTTAAAGCCCTTTTGTGCTTTAGTCAGTGCTGAGTGTTTTTCAGTTTACTGTTTTAGTATTATGTCTTAATTTTGGTTTGTGTTAATGGTGTTTGGGTTTTTTGTTGTTATTTTGTGTTAAAATTAAGAAATAAATATATTTTTTAAAAGCTATTGGAGCCCTATCCAGCCTGGCAACACTGGTTAGAATACCAAATTAATTTTGAAGTATTTGCAGAATTATGAACTTCAGATATTAATCTAGGTTCAAGAAGGAAAAGATTGAATGGATTCAAGGGTTTCACTTGTTTTGCTTTTGGATCACGTACTCTCTTGTATTCCAACTTCTCAGAATTTTGCAGTGATAAACTCCAGACAAAAACTATGAATGTAAAAATATCCCAAATTATTAAAGGAAAAGTGCACACAAACATACATAGATTTGTAGCAGATAGTACAAAGAATGTATAAAGGAAAACCAATATAGGCCAATATATAGACGGAACACATTACAAATAAGAAAAATAAGAAACCGAGAGGCAAATAACATGCTATATTAAGCATCTATTTTATTTGCAATTCTATAGTAACTCTGTGGGACCAAGGCTGGATCAGAACAAGTGTGCATGTGGAGGAACTTTAGGCCTTCCTGCATCTGTTTTTAATCTAAAAATTAACTCTCCTACTCCATTGAACGGGCTAGATAAAATCCAGATGGGAGAGGTTTAAACTCCCTTCCTTATCCATGCAAATTACAGTTGATCGAAATTGAGGTTGCACACACTTTTGAGTTTTAGAAAAGCATTTTAAGCTGCATGACATATGTTTGACATATTGTGTTATCTGAACCACAGAGAAACCAAATTTGACAAATTTTGGACCCTTCTACTTTTGATGTCTTAACACATCCCATTTCCACCCCTCTATTCCACATCATTGTCCACTGCTAGGATGGAGTGGGCTACAATAGGCAAAACTTGCTCAGTGTATTAGAACACAAAGTAACCCAAATTATGTTTTAATAGGGATGGATGGGAGCATTTGACATGGGATGGCCCTGCATTTTAACAGCATCATTTTAGATCCGGTGCATTTCATTTCTACAGAATCCAAAGGGTACCAGAAACCTCCCTGCCCTCTCCTTTTTGAGTAAACTCCTTTTGAGTTTCATTTTTCACAGTGCAAAACAACTGTGCAAATGCAGATGTTATCAATGACTCCAGTATTCCTTTCTGCCAAAAGCTGCTTTATTCGAACTAAACTTTCACTATTGTATCCAGATTTATCGAACTAAGCTAACATATTATTTTTTCTTGTTACATAAGCACTCTCTTCTATGCTTTTCCTTAAGCTTGTTCTGAAAAATCACTTTAATTCTGTTTGATCACAGCCTTATATTCCAGGATGCACTTCACAGCTGTATTTCCAAACTGTGCCACTTCCCTGGACAGAACCTCAGGGCCATTTTTCATGTGCATTCAGCCAGTCTTATTTCTTTTGCGTACAGCTGCTGCTGCTGCTGCATCAGCATTAATGAAGGGTTGTGCAAGCAAAGAGTTAAAAGCTTTTCTTGTGTTCTTACTGGGTTGTAAAAAGAACTGCTGGAGCTGATCAATGACCACTGTTAAGACCTGGAAACCAATTATAAACTTGAAATTTGTGATGAACAAAGCTCTGAAACGCTGGGATGAAAACTACTGAATTAGTTCAGTTCATTAAAATCATTAATAGTCATGAAATGAAAACCACCAGAGTCCAAAAAGGCTTAATGCCCTATCCATATTAATTAGATGGGAGCAAATCTGAAGTGAAAAGCAGCACATGCTTTGTAGAATTAGCAATTGCTCTCTACAGACTACACAGATCTCTATTAAAATTCAGTTTAATTAAAATTGATCACGTTAAGAAACTGATGTGGTTAATTAACTGAATTCCTAGACTTCTTTTCATACATTCCACAGATGCATTGTATGCCACTTTCCTGGGTGACAGCTTATGTTGCACAGTGAAAGTCTTGATTTCACAGGTTAACTCTTGCATCTTCCATGGGGCCTGAATTTACGCTTCACCCACCAGGAGTGGCCATGGAGGTAAAAGTGAAAAAGAAGGCCTATGGACTTACAAATTCTCCATCCAAAATAAGACTAGACCACTAACTATGAGAAGAGATGTTGATGTATATGCACATCAGTTTAAATATTTCTTACTGATGGAAAAGTACACACACCTAAGCCAATGTTATGTTGGTAATGTCAGTAAACTTATGCCAGTGTACACATTGAGAACCCCAGCCCTAACAAGAAAATAAATAACAGATGTTGGAAGATACAGACTGCTGGAAGATGCAAGGGTTCCAATAAAACAACTAAAACAACTAAATAAAACAACTAAAATGTGTCTTATAAAACTTACATAAGGACCCTTTATTTATTTGGCTCAGCATGGAATATAAGAGAGAGAGCATCCCTAGAAATGTGTCTACATCATGGCCTTTTAAGGCATTTTTGTCATATCCTGTGGACCATCATAAGTGGTTAAAAGCCACTTTTAGATACTTATTCAGATCTTACCTTTCAGCCAAAAAAGCTCCCAGAGGGGCTTACAAATGTTTAATTTGATAGTCCCACCCCTTCAGACTTATAATCTAAATAAGATAGGACACATAAGGAAAGGGGGATGGCAGAAGGGGAGAGGATTAGGCTTATCAGATGCCAGCTGCTTTTCTTTCCCTCAGAGGCCACAGCAATGGTATTTGGAAACCAAAGGAAGAGGCTCTCATTAACTATGGCTGGCTGCTCCTCTTTCCCTCAGAGGTGAGGAAGCCTGGCAGTTGGAGAGGCCACATCTCAAAACTATGGTCTTTTGATGGCCATTTCTACACAGGGTAATAAAAATGGTGCAGTGCATCCTCCACGGAGGACGTATGCACCTTGGAGCGGACTGGGTCCAGACTACTTAGTGTAGATCCACACCTCAGTCCTCTCCGGAACGACCCCAAGTGGTCCTCCAGCGTGCTTTTGAAAGACCTGATTTTTCCAGTCTTTCAAAAGCACAGAGCGCGCCACTGCGAGCCTGCTCCTTTGTGCAGATCCGCAGGCTCACACTAATGCGAGCCTGTGATCTGCCGAGGGTGGGCTTTAGGCTGGCGAGCTTCAGCGGTTGGTCAAGACCTACGACCAACTGGAAGCTGCCATTTTGGATGCTGGAGCAGAGTGGATCGATGATCATGCACTGCTCCAGAGCAGCCTGGACCAGACCGGGGAGCCAGAAGATCTGGTAAGTAGCGGCACGGGGCGATTCCCTCGCCCCGTGCGGAAATGGCCTATATTGCTTACAGGTTAGCCAGTAGTCCACTTAGGCACACTGTAGGCCAAACAATAGCTGGAATCCTATTGGATTCCCATTATGCCTCTATATGTCATTTTAAGGTCATTGTAGAATGAGTTATCATTCCCAAGGGAACATTCTGGAGATGCAACAAGACACTATCTTCTTTCTGCTTCTGGCTGTAGAAGGATAACCTGACAACCCTCCTTCAGCTTTAGTGGAATGCTCTGGCAGCTGACGGTTTGGCTTCCCATACTAGGGAGCGAGGATGTGGAAGTATGCTTGCAGAAGTATGCGTGGTGGAGCTTTATGTTCTGCCAAGCCACTGTAAGCTACCAGCCTCAGTGCTAGTGCCACACAAGTGTGAGAAACTTAATAGAAAATGCATGACGTATCTCTTCCCTCCCCTGGATAAGCAGAGCTGATTCCATTTCTTTAGTAGACAGAATGTTTAGGAAAATAATCCCATGGGCATTGAGTGGGACTTTCTCCCTAAGCATGGTAGATGTTGGAGGGGGAAATGATGTCTGTTCATACCGGGGAGGAAAGAAATTTTGTTTAATTTGTAAAGTCAAAGGCTTTCATGGCCAGAATCCATAGGTTGTTGTGGGTTTTCTGGGCTTTCAGGCCATGTTCTATTAGTATTTGCTCCTGACGTTTCACCTGCATTTGTTTAATTTCTTTGATGAATACCCTGCTCTCCCTCATAAAGGTTCACAGTGGCTAACAACCCAATATCCTATTTGAAGCTGGTGTCCAGGGGGTGAAAAGTGCTCAGGAGGCTAAAGGTAAAGGGAAGCCAGGAAAGATGGAAGGTAAATACAGCCAGGCAGCTAGCCAACAGCATTAGAGAGGGAGTGGGTGGGTGAAGATTTGCCAGGCACTGTCCAGTAGTTACTGTGCAGCTTGGCAAAACAATTCTACAAGAAGGTACTGTATACTTCACTGTGCAACAGTCTACAGTTAAAATTACAAATCATGGGTATCTAAAATCACAGATTAAAAATGTCTAAAGTTACAAATGTATGGTAGAATATAATCAAAGCGATATAAACAAACAGCAGATGAAGACAAAATGCTTCTTTGTACAACTGATACCTGAAAGAAAAGATTTCAGGGGACAACTAGGATTGGAATTCAACACATGCTACTTAGTTCCATAACCGCCTTAGTTGCATACCTAAGTACTATTTCCTGGACCAGGCACCCCCACCCACAATTTACTGCAAGTGACAAGAGTCTGTTCTCCTGTTGATCAGGAGCTGCCAAACCATGCACTGCATTTCTCATATGAATCCCCTGCACATCTGTAAATAGGTAATGAAAATGTGGCACCTCAATGTATGATACATGTCAAAACATATCTAATTCATCCCACAACAGCCACAACCAAGAACAGCCATTTCCATGCTAGGAGATTTATGGCTGTGTTTACCAAAAAGTGCTTCAGTAAACTCCTTTGATTATCACCCTATTTGTTCTGCTTTCACTAAGAACTGGTGCACATATTAACCTGTAACATGTACAGTCCACATTTTATAACTATGAAGAACTTGTGATGTATTGAACCATGTGGATTGAACCAAGAAACATGTGGATTGACAGGACAACATATGCAATCTCTCCTGTCTGCTATTGTCCACTTCTAACCAAAAGGTAGAATTGCAGAGAGACCAGAGAGACTGGAGACTTGTCATAGCAATAGCCCAAAATGGATCTAGCGATATTCTCTGATCTGTTCAAAGAATTGCAAATCATTTATTCTTATTGAAATGTTCACAGTAATATCATTTTGATCATTGCTGTAGCACTGCTACTGGACTGAAGCCTCTGAAATACTATTTATTGCTTCTTTTGATAATAGCTAGAATTGAAATTTAATTAAACTAAAGTAATATAAGATTATTAGCATATTGAAATCTGTGCTATAAACACACAAGGCCATAGCAAAATGCTATTTAGCTGTACATCATTTTAGGTTTCTACTGAATCTTTTCAACCCTCCCCCCACTTTCCCTTTACATCTGACTAGAATATCTGGCATACAGATGACTTCTAATTCCCCAGTGGCCAAACCTGTTAAACTTTTGGCCTATGTCAGTAAGATGACTGTAGTTCAAGCAATGTAAAATACACACATTCAATCAGTTTCCTGCTCCCTAAAGGCACATGGCTTCATTCTAATCATGAGGAAACAGGACTTCCATACTGATGCAGTACAGAGCTAAATGTCTTTAAAGACTCATCAGGAAATTGAATATTCACTGCAATTTAATGCCTGGATGCAGAGCTAAAGTGAAAATAGCCAAAGTTTACTAGTTTGTTTTCTTCTTATGAGACTGGATTGCAAACAACTATTACATTTAAGCTTGGATCCTTATGTTCAGGGCCTTTCCTTGTTGTATGTCTTACTAGCATAGCCTCCAACTGCCTTGAGTTGGGAAGGACATTCCCAATTAATCTTCTGGGCCCTTTCTGCAACTCATCTTTCTGCGGAGCTGGGGTGTGAGGATCGCGCAAGCAGCGTCTAGCGAGAGGCTCCCGCGTCCTGGTTCCTTCAGCTACGCAGCTGCTGTCTGCTCATGTGAGAGCCCGTCCTCTTCCTTCCGCAGTGCAGCCTGGGAGTTTCCCACTGGGGCAGGAAGCATGAGCCCCGCAGCTCCGGAGCTCCACAGGCACGGCAATTGCGCACGGGGCCCCAAAGCAATGTGCACGGGGCCCCAAAGCAATGTGCGACTGCACACCATTTTCGGCTCACAGCCGAAAATGAAATAGTGCACGATCAGCACCTGCCAGGCCCTGGAGTGTCATGCGAGTGTGTTGTGTGGATTGCTCCTCGCAGTCACATGATGCTCCAGGGGCCCTTTCACATGGCAGATGCCGTGCGAAAAGGCCCTGTTGTTCTACTTCTTCTTCTGCTTTTAATGCCCCAGTTTGTCTCTCCTCCTCTCACTTTCCCCCATTGTCCTCAGGTTTCTTCAAATGCTGCAAAGTGAGTTCAAAGTACTTTGAACTCAATTAATTCAGTGAGAGAGAGGAATTGGAAAGAATCTTATCCTTCCCGCTAGGCTCAGGCAAAAGCAAACGCCTGCAGCCTCTCCTTGCTTGTGTGTTCTTCCTCATTAATAATTTTTGTCCCTGTAATCACACTTAGATGTTACTATGCCATACATGCCACAGTTTCCATGCATGACATGTTGAAAGATACACTTACAGTAGCCTAAGTGGAAGGCAGGAGAAACCTCATAGGCACTGTTAGTTCTGATCATGTAGCCTTTGCCACTGCTTCTGTTAACTGTATCCATTTACTCCCAGTTTCAACCCCATTCTTTAGCCTCACCTGTTCTTTAAACTAACAGATGTGTGTGAGAGTGAGTGAGGAGAGTGAGTGTGAGAGAGAGAAAATAGATAAAATGAAGATGTCAGAAAAACACACTGAAAGAGTACAAAGAGGCTCATTGCAACTCACACCAAATACAAGATAATAAAAAATAAATTTAATAAAAGTCAGAGAAGAATTGAAGTGACACTTGACTCACTAGTCAGAAACACTCCAACAATATCCATACAAGTGAATAAGTGAGCCAGCCTTCCTTCCTAAAGGGCCTGATTTCTGAAATGGTCATGGCTATCCGAGAGCCTCTTGCTACATTAGCAAATCGTTCCCCCTCCCTCCATAATACATTCTTCCATTCCAGGCAAGATGTCACCACTTTCTTGCTTCATTAGAACAAGGCAGTCAGCACAGAAGAATGTGGTGCATTTCTTTTTCTTTCCCTGTGGCAGTCACGACTTAGTGAATCTAGCAGAAAGAATACAACCTTGGCCACTAATCAGTTCTTACTACCTGAAACTCCTCCAAATTTAGTGGTAATGGAGTTGGGCCCTTCAGGATCCCATTGGGATCCACTCCAGGAAGTTCTGAAGAAGCTTGAAAGGGTGATGCCCCCCCTCCGCCTCAGAACAGAGTGAAAAGATCAATGGTGCCACCTTCAGATAAATACCCTGAAGGCACTAGATGCTGTCTGATTTTGGAAGTTAAGCAAGGTCAGGCCTGGTCAGCACTTGGAAGGAGAACCACCAAGGTATACCAAGTAATGTAGGCTATATTTCAGAGGAAGGAAAGGGCAAACCATCTGTGAGTATTCCTTGCCTAAGAAAACCCTATGAAATTAATGGGGGTCACTTAAGTTGACAGGCAACTTAAGGCAAATGCACACACATATATACACATGTGGATGTGCACACTCCAGGTATTAAAAGGGAAATTAAGGTGCTGGACTAATTTTAGGGATTGGGTAAACCCTTTGGATAGCTCCTGTAAAGGTTAGAATAAAAATTTGGAGTGGATTCAGCAGCACATTGACATGGAAGCCACTAGCACCCTGATTATAATTAGTATGAAGTTCATTCAGAAAGAAGCATCTCTAAGATAAGTCAGTCTCAAGCTTTAAGCTTCACCTTGAACTCAGCCTAGAAATTCACAAGCAGCCAATGTAGTTGCCACAGAAATATATGCATATGATTTTAACTTATATGAGCCATGTGGAAGTGTTGGATTCAACACCAACTATGCTTCTGAGTTGCCTGCAAATACAGCCTCGCATAAAGCATCTTGAGATGGACTTAAGATACCCTAGAAGTGGCACAAGGCACAGTTGCATGGGACTTCTCACCCTTCAGTTCTTTTAAGATAAATTGAGAAAATGAAGAAGAAACACAATATAGGAGGAGAAAATAAGTTAACATATGGGGCTTGAGTAGACTTTCCTACTGCCATGCCCACCCCCATTCAGCAATGTCATAATTATAACAGTTGGAGAGAACTCAGCAGAAGACCGGAACTTGCAGTTTTCTGCCATAGACACAAAACACTCTCGTTAAAAACTCAAGATAATAAATTGCATCATTTCCCTTCATATTTATGCTTTAAAAGTCTTAATCAAATCCATTTCCAGTTCTAATTTTACTATTTTTCTTTTTTCCTTTTGACCTCCAATAAAATGTTTCCATTGATCAGAGTAATAAAACTATGAATTATTCTATGAAATTAGACACAGGCAAGGATAGAAGAGATTTGTCGAGTAAATGGTGCTTAAGCAATTGGAGAAAAAACAGTATCTAATTAAACACAGACAATGGCCCTGATCCAATGAAATGTAATCCATGTGCAAAGATCTATTTCAAATGTGGGTTTCCTCCTCTTCAACCCAATGCACATCAATGGAATACCAGTATTGTAGCTTCTTGCCCAGTGTTCTGTGGGTAGCAATAAATTGCTCAGTTTCATGTTGAATAGAAGCAGTTCTACTTGCATTCAGCAAAAGTAAGTCAAATCATTCCTTTACACAGTACCGGTCAACAAGGCAAGGGCCAGGACTGAGGGAAGTGAGGTTAACCCACATTGGATATAGCATGTTCAGCTCCTGCCTTCTATCAGATTAAGCCCTTACACATTTAGCAAATGCTTCTGATTCTAAAGCCCTTTTCATGAGAGCTTCATTCACTTTGGGGAGGTTCAGAGACAAGACCACAGGGAATCAGCATTTTTATTAACTAGTGTTCTCTGTGCCCAAGCACTTCCAGCTTAGCGTGTGCAGTTATTCCAATCCAAATTGGAACTAGACTAGTGGAAAATATTATTCTAATTGTGTATCATATGCGGTGGTCACCACTGTGTTTCTGGACACAAATCAAAGTGTTAAAGAATTTGGTTCCAGGTTATTTGAAAGATCACCTATGTGTTTGTTGAGCTGACTGTGAGATGGAGCAGAATTGGAAGGCGTATATTTCCTGGACACCATTATGAACGGTAAAGTCAGTGAGTAGTAGAAGTAGGATCTTTTTAGGGCTAAATCCTGTCCTACAGACTTCCCTCCCAAGTAATGAAAAACAAGACAGGACTCTTGTACATTAAACAATAGTGCAGAAGAAGTAATTTCAGCAACTGTTACCTATCATGCAAGCTCCACCTGATGAAATTTTCTTTCCTGAGCAAGCATTAAAGCTACAGGAGCCCTGGGCCATTTCCGCACTAGCCTGTTATAGCGTGATGATTCCACTTTCAACATCCTCTGGAATCCTGGACTTTGCAGTTTCCGGAGGGGCCAGACCGCCCCTCCCGAAACTGCAAACCCCAGGATTCCAGAGGATGTTGAAAGTGGAATCATCGCACTATAACAGGCTAGTGCGGAAATGGCCCTGTTCTGTACTTCAGCTGCCAACCTACTCCTAAGAGTTATACAGCTAGCTTCTTCTTGTGCTGTTTTTAAGAGGAGCCACAAAAAAGGTTTTGTTGGCCTTTAATTGAAAATGCTTATTGTCATTACATATTATTACAATGTGTTGAGTCCTGTGTTGGTAGAAAGCTAGGATAAGTTGTTTAAAAAAATGTAGAAATAACTTATTTTATTTGGATTCAAACCTACTCGCTTACCACACATTTTAGTGCTATTTTTCATCCAAGTAAAGGTATCAGATTCACTTGGGTAAAATCCTTTTTGGTTCCTTGTATTCCCTATTCACTTCTACACTCTTTTAAATATATTTAAAAAATAAAAAGCTTTGATTCAAATGAGACATTTAAAATAAACAGGGAGAAGTTATAGGAAGTTACCATGCCATGGGAGTCACTGAGCCCACCTATACCCACAGCCCACCTACGGCTGAATCCACCAGAACAGGAAGTGCTATTAGGTGCAGAGGCAGATCTAGGGTGGGGCAACTGGGGCACGTGCCCTAGGCACCATTCCTGGGGGGCTCAAAAGCCACCGTCCCCCCACACCCACTGGCGACCCCTGCACCTGCCCATAAATGCTCCCCACCTCCCCATGCTTGCTTGCACACTTCCATGCCCACCTGCCACCTCCCTACACCCTTTTGCATCCTTCAGCACTCACTTGCCATCTCCCTCTGCCTGCCCATGCACTTCCGCTCATGCCCGCCGCCTCCCCGCACCTGTCCATGCTGCCCACGCACTTTCACGTCAACCTACCACCTCCGCATGCCCACCCGCAACCCCCTCCATGCACTTCTGCACCTGCCCACCACCTCACCACACCTACCTGAGCACTTCCGTGCCCACCCACCACCTCCCCATGCCCGCCCGCCACCCCCCATGCACTTCCGTGTCCACCCACACCTGCCTGCACCCATCCATGCACTTCCATGCCTCACCGCCACCTTGCCATGCCTGCCCACCCACCCCCCTACACACTTCCATGCCTGCTTACTGCAGCCCCAGTCCTTCCTGGCCTGTTGGGTGATGGAGGCAGCAATACCTAGGGGTACAACTTCTGTACTTGCCCCAGGCGCTGCTGAGTCCAGGTACTCCACTGATCAAGCGCTATAACTATTGTGCTACGATGGGTGATGGGATTGGAGTGCTATAGGAGGCTCTTAGCTTATTTTTTCTGGAAGTAGAATTTCGTGATTTGGTGATGCTTGGGGATGGGATAGCAGCTGGATAGTGATGATGTTGTGCATAAGCACAGCTCCTGAACGAGTAACAACCCGCTGCTATAGCATTATAACGACGTTGTGCAGAAATGGCCCTCCTTTTTACTACCTTTTCTTCTTCAAGAGCTCCTGTTCTTTTAATAGCTGCAGGAGATGTAAATATTCAACAGATATAGTCTTCTCAGGAGTGGGAATTCCATGAAGGCTGGAATCCTGTTTGAAGCAACTACCTAATAGTACCTATGTTAAACTTCTTGCCCATATCTTTTGATTTCTTTCAGAGCTACTGTCAGGATTACTGAGATTAGGAGAGAAAAGTGCTTTACGTGCTTAAAAATCTGGCAGCTAGCACAGCCAGTGAAGTGTAGGGACCAATGGATCCTTCAACAAGTTTAAATCTGTAAGTTCCCCCACAAAATTTGATGTAAATGACAGCCGTGGTAATACCCATTGTCTAAACACTTTGAATGGTAGGTCCATTTTTTTAAACAATTGTCAGGAAGAGTAGTGGCTGTAAATTTTGCCTCATATCTCAGCTTCTGCAAAACATAAGGTGCATTTGCGTAACACAGTACCAGTTTCATACTACTTTGTCATGGAACCATGGAATTTGTAGTTTGTAGCGCCTATTTCCTGAAGACCCTTCACACTATACCATTATACCACTGATTCCACTTTAACCAATATGGTTTCATCTTGTGGAATCCTGGGGATTTTAGTTTGGTGAGTCATCTGAACTTTCTGGCAGAGAATTCTAAGTTAATCTCTTTAGACTGCAAATACTAGATTTCCATAGGATAGAACCAGGGTAGTTCAAGTGAAATGATAGTACTATAATTGTCTAGTGTGAAAGGGGCCAAGAGGGCAAAGCTGGGTAGAATCCAGCCTTCAAGTGACTCTATATTCCAACATTTTGTCTTGTATGTCCCACTTGTATGTTTGCAAAAATAAAATTTAAGCACCTTTCCATATTTCTTAACACTTCTCTGTCTATTGCCTTGAATAACAAGCCACCTACAAAGCCTGCAGAACTGCAATTATTTGTTTCATTATCTTTTTTCCCCTCAAACAGAAGCTATTGATTTTTTTACAACAGAAACTCTTACCCAGAGACCATTAAGAGATAAAATTTTGTTTCTTAAATTTTGTTCCATCTTATTAAGGGCTGTGTCCACCTTCTTTAATGACGGAGTCACTGGAGGTGCCATCACAGATTTCCAAGCCTGGATTGCAGTTGATTGATCGTTGTCACCTCAAGGGTTAAATTTCCTATGGTCACTGCCTCAGTATAATATCCCAGGGGGGATTTCATTGAGCAAGATTTTGCCTTGGAGATGGATGATCAGCAAAAAGATATTGATCTAGAGTCACTTCAATCATTTACTTTTTTCTTTTATTTCTCTGAAGTATCTCTAGTAATTTGATCAAGTGTCAACCAAAACCAACCATGAAATTACTTAGAAAATTGAAATTCTGTCTCTAGGCTTCTTTAAAATAAAGGCAGAGAAAGAGACTGAGAGAGATACAAACTAAGCTCCTCATAGCAACAGCCATACACAGTATAGTAGGTCCCCCATATCCACGGGGGATACATTCCCAGACTTAACGCGGATATTGGCAAACATGGATAATGGGGGAGAGAAGCCATGATAGGCTTCGCATGCCGCTCTCTGCCAAAGAAGGAACATATCTCTCTTCCTAGGCAGAGAGGAACATGGGAAGGGGAACTGTGCCAGGTGTCACATGGCACTCCCTGCTAAGGAAGGAGCATCCATCTCCTTCCTTGGTGGTGAGAAGTGCAGGAGGAGCCATGCCAGGCTGTTCTGCCTCTCTCTGACGAGGAAGAAGCATCTGTGTCTTCTTCAACTGAGAGAGGCAGGGGAAGGTCAGCTGTGCCTCAGCATGCTTCTCTCTTGACCATCTGTGCAGAGCAAGGACCTTGGCCAATGATGGCAGCCAAGTCCCTGGAGTGGATTGTGGGTAAGTGAAACTGTGGATACTGATCACATGGTTATGGAGGACCTATCAATGGCAAGCATGCTTCCTTTTTATTTATGTAATAGTTACATTTATAACCCTGCTTTCCCCTATAGTGACACATGTGACCCTCATAATCTTTTGTTATCCTCACAGCAATCCTGTGAGACAGGCCTAAAATTATCAGGTGTCCCTTATTTGAGGGCTGGAAAAATTGTCCCTTATAGGGTTGACGGGTGTCTCTTCTTATAAGGGATGTTCCCTATTTGACATTTGGAAAGCTTTTCCTTTTATACTGATTGAATAAGATGCCAAAAAGTCTTGAATTTTGGGTGCAGGCCCTTTGTAAAGGCAGAAATCTGTGCATCTTATAATTTATGGATGTGGACACTATGTTAATTTTTGGATTTTGGATTTTGCTGCATGGCCAACATAGCTACCCCTGAATAATTTTACAAAGAAATACATAAATAAGTTAACCTGAGGCCAATACTTTAATCTGTCATTTAGGTAGAACACAAACTTGTTAATAGCTACTTCTTGATTTTCAACCCTGCATGTCATGAATTCAACTATCCCTTATTGCTGTTTTGAAAACCTGGCAACACTAGGCAGGCCTATCAAAGAGGAGGGGACCAACCTAACATCAGCCAATGAGTTTCATTATTCAGGGGAAACATGAACCTAATTCTTTCAAGTTCCCATCCAACAGTCTAAGCACTATATCACCCTGACTTCCTTCTATTCTTTTTTTTCTTTCATATTTGTACAAATCTTTGAATAGCTCTGTACTAACAGTTAGGCTAAGCAGTGTGTATGTAGATATCAAGCCAAAAAGATGTAATATGGTTGAATCTTTCTCATACAGAAACTGTAAGTATCCTGCTTTTAGCACTGGACTATCTCAAATGAAAAATAAAATTGGCATGCTTTCCATGTTTGGAAGTGCGACTACATGTGTGTATATGTGCCTTCAACCTGCCTGTCAACATATAGTAAACCCATGAATTTCGTACAGTTTTCTTAAGCAAGGAATACTCAGAAGTGGTTTTGCCAGTTCCTTTCTCTGAAATATAGCCTGTAGCACCTGGTATTCATTGGTAGTCTCTCATCAAAATATTAACCTGGGCTGACTGCCTAGCTTCCAAGATCAGACAGAATCTGGTATCTTTACCATTAAATTAGATGCATCTAGTGGCTTAGGAAGGTTGTGGACTAAGAACATTAGCATATGACTCAGTGTTTTAAACTGGCACTGAGGTGGAGGAAGCTGCCATACCCTACTAGAGGAGACCTCCTCAAATGAAGAAGGGAAAGAGAAGTGCCAAGATAACAGGGCCCAGACAGAGACAGAGGAGGCTGACAGTCCAGTCTTGGCACCAGCAGATGCAGACTCTAGTCCACTTTAGGCAGAACCTGTAAATCAAAAGGAAAATAACAGTAATACTTCACCCTGTAGAGAGGCATAAAGTAAAACTCTGGGAGCAAAGGGTTCATAAACATCCTACTTGACTTTAAATACAGGGTGCTGAGCTAATTAGGCCAGCTGGACTGATTTACTATTGGCTGTATATTAGCTCAGCCAAGGCCATTCTGTTGCCACAGACAAACAGCTCCAATACTACCTTGTTACCTTCTTTGATTCTCTGGTTTTATGGAGCAGTGACCTTTGGACTCATCTTTCTGGCAACTGCTTCCTTGGCTTTGGACTCGGCTCAGGACTGTTCTCCCCATTTGGACTCCAAACTGTCTGTCCCGTGCTTCTTCTTCCCACAGTAACCCAGACTAAGCTTTAGGCTTGGCCTGGTTTTCCCCTGCCAGTTCCTGCTGACTGTAGGTAAGCTCGCCTGGGTGCCTGCTAGCCCAAACAAGACAGAAGCATTGTTTTATGAATGTATAGCACTTTATGATAATAACAGTTTGATTTTGGAATGTAAGACAACTATCATTTTGGGTCACAGTAAAAAAAATATATCAACCCCTGCAAATGGGTTCTTCAGAAGTTTCATACACTTTCTTTATGAGTGCCAAAGCATTGAAAAAAAGAAGGGTAAAGAAAAAAGAAACCAAGATCCTTTCCGCACTACACTGTTATAATGCTATTATTCCACTTTCAACATCCTATAGAATCCTGGAGTTTGCAGTTGAGGGATGGGCGTTTAGAATTCTCAGCCAGAGAGCTCTTTGACTTCAGTAAATACAAACTCCAGAATTCCATAGGATGTTGAAAGTGGAACAATAGCATTATAACAATGTAGTGTGGAAAGGCCCTCAGAGATGAGCTCCACTGAGTTCAGGGGTTTGCTTCCAGGAAAATGGTGATAGTTTCACATCCTCAATTGAATTATAACATTCACTGGCATAAGGTATGATGACCACTGACTTGTTTAAGTGATTAAGCAAATAATACCAAGTGGAAGGTTGAAACAGTGCAACTGAGAGAAGCACACAGCAATGAGGACTTCGTCAAGATAATGTCATTGTAGTTATGCTCTTGATTGGCAGCGCTTTAAGGCCCTTTCTTCAGCTTACCTTCTTGTGGTGGCATCTGGTGGTGGCATCTGGCACGCTGGCAGCGCTCCCCTCCATAAAGGACCAACTCCCTGCAGAAGGGAGTGCAATGGACACATTGCTTCCTTCTGCAGCACAGCTGAGCACTTTCCCAGGCTGTGCTGGGGCAGAAAGCACTGCCATTGTGCTTCCTACTCTTCTGCAGGATAAGTTAGTGCAGTATTGTGGCATGAGAGTGGGTCATTGGCAGGAAAAACCTGTCAGTGATTTAACCCGTGATCACACCACTTGCGGAGCAGGACCACGACGACATCATGCAGAGGTGTTGTCATGGTCCTATTCCTCTCCCATCCCCTTGATGGGATGGGAGGATGCTTCAGAAAGGCCCTAAGTTTCCGTAAAAGTTACCTGATTCCAGACATAAAATGGTCAATGATGTGCTCTGAAAAGGAATAATCTTAGGTGGATGGTGGTCAGGCTTGTGGTTATGTAAGTTCAGCACATCTTGATTCTGTCCATTAAAATAACAGTATCTGGGGGCAGGGAGGGGAATCTAATAATGTCCAGCAACAATTATTAAACTCCTTTCAAGGTTGGTGTTAAGGATAAACAATCAATTTCCCCACATGTATAGCATGAAAGACAATGTTCTCAAAATCAATGCACAGATGCTTTTGATTTTTCACTAGAAGACATAAGATAAAATGTTTTGGAATATGCATTACATGCAACTCCCATTGAAATTAACAAGAATTATTCCCTTATGGAACAAAAGAAGATAAGAAGAAATTGCTGCCGAGAAATATTTTCTTGAATTGCTTAAGCAGAAACACAGCTTTTGAAGCAAAATATCTGAGTGAGTTTCTGATATTAGCAAAGTAAAGTTGCGGAAGTGTCTGTGAGGAGATTTCCCCCCCAAAAAACCTACCTGGCATGGATCCAATAAAATAATGTTAAAAAAAAAAGCAGGTGTATTATTCCAAAGAGCACATTTTTATTTAATTAAAAGGAAAATAGAAAGAACCCTAATAGGTCAATAATAATGACTTATGACTTCCTTTATGTGACACATTTAAAATAAATGGTAATCTACCATTAAAAGGGGCATATTAAATTTTTTCCTGCAAAAGAAATTAATGTAGGGCATAGTAAGAAATGAAGTTTTCCATTTCCTTCCTCAGGATTTGTTTTCAAGTACTGAGCCTTCGAATACTACAGACTTCAATCCCCTTCAGCAAGAACAGGAATGGTTTGCCTATAACAGCCTATGACCTAATTCCAGCTGTATTCTGATGGATGTAAGGTAATTTCATTGGGGCAATTTGGGAAAGAGAATATATATGACTTTCCCATCTTCAGGTGTGCTAACAAGATTCTATTGCCTTCACAGTATAATCATAAATGTTTTAGCACTTTAAAGCTCATCAACCAGGATCGGGCTTCTTACTGTTACAGTGTTTGTGGTACTTTCCTTGTGGGTGGATTTTTATTCTTGAGATGTTTATTACAAGATGATTTAATCGGCATCACCACTGCTGTTCCAAAACCTAAAACTGCAATCCCGTGATACCAAAGAGGACATCCCTGGGACCATAGGAGGGATCCAATCTCCCCGATGGAGTATGGAGACAAATATATGCT
The DNA here is from genome assembly GCA_948472985.1 of Iguana delicatissima. Lineage (NCBI taxonomy): Eukaryota > Metazoa > Chordata > Lepidosauria > Squamata > Iguanidae > Iguana > Iguana delicatissima. The sequence continues at coordinate 59,509 of CAOKZL010003296.1, read as the reverse complement.
GTGAGGGGCTCAACAGCAAAAAATCAGAAAAACCTGCATCTCTTACCTCTCTGACTTCAAAACTCTTTGGCCCTTTCTGCAGGAGGCCTGTGTCCCAGCATGGGGACACAAGAGGAGCTGGACACCAATGACACTTCCACAAGACATTGTTGCGGTCCCATCCTTCTCCCATTACCAACCGGCACAATTGTGGAGTAAATCTTTGATGGGATTCCCCCATCAATGACCCACGATCATGCTATTCTCCTGTACTTACCTGCCATGCAGAAGGGCAGGAAGCATGGTGGAGGTGCTTCCTGCCCCAGTACAGCCTGGGAAAGAGCCTGGCTGCACTGCGGAAGGGAGGTGCATGCTGATCGCACTCCCTTCTGGAGGCAGCCAGTTGCATGCAGAGGGGAGCATTTCTGACACGCTCCCTTCTTGGCAGAAGCACTGCTGGGATCACGACTGGAAGCCTACAGGACAGGGTAGGGTGCAGATAGGGCCTATGATTCCATGTAAAGATGAGAAGCATGTCAGAAAAAGAGTAATGGCAACAAAAGCTCTCAAAGCTCTCATTTTGGATCTGAACTTTTTTGAACCTCAAGTTCTTTCCATCCCACAGATGAAGGAATGGGTAGATTTTGGTAAATTCTTGTGAAAACCAAACTGAAGCCAAGTTCTCACCCTTAACTATTTGAAACAGTCAAGTGCTGCAAGCTGGACTAATTTGTATTCAAAGCCAGGTAATTACTAACTTCAGTGACATCTTTAATTCCTTCACAGAGATTCAGTTCACATAGATGAGGGAGGTATCTTTGCCAAATCCCTAGCAATTAACATAGAAGATACTCACTTCAGTCTTGTAATGTAATTATTAGCTAATTATATTACACCGTTACTCCCTCCCTTCATTACTAAAATGCTCAGAAACTAAGATAACTGCACAGTTTGAAAACAGATTGGATTTAATGCCAGCTTTCATTTCATTTGAATAAACCTCAGAGAATGGAAGGGTAAAGTTTATCGAATTTGATTTAGCAGCAATATGGTCCAGATGGCAGCTAACAGTTTAAAGATGCTATTGAAATACTGTAAGCCAGAGGCAGGCAGGTACTCGATAAAGCTGACCATAAATAATTAACCACTTTGGCTTTTAACTAAAGATAAGAGACAAGGATTTTTTTTAAAAAAAAATCTGGCAACTGAAAGATCTGATCCTATCAATGTTAAGCATGTTATAATCATTAATTACATATAAGATTAGAGAGCTTCAGTGCAGAGTTTGCAGCAGCTAGAGTAACTTACAGGAATGAAAGCAGCTAATGATCGTGTTAAACCAAAGGAACCCACATCAAAGTTGTGGTAAAACATTTGGCAATGGATTGAACAGGGGATGCCAAATTCATCCTGTGTGAGAACAAAGTTGTCTAGGTTGTATTATATTTATGGTAATAAAGATTCTGACACTAACTATTTGAACTGGTGTGGTATGATCAGCTGCTCAGGGAACTGAACAGTCCATCTTCTGTGAGGAAAGGGCATGCTGCAATTGGATGGGACAAAAACCTAAGGTGGCAGCAGCAGGCTGAGGCCCACCAAGACATTCTAGAATTCAAGGAGACTGATGTATGGTGAGCCCAGAAAAAGTTCAGGAAGGATGTGGAATAAACAATGGACTAAGAGAGCAAACAGCAACAGGAAGATTAAACAAGCCCCAGGAACCAGTGAACCAACATGGTGTAATGATTTGAGTGTTGGACTATGACCTTGGAAATCAGGGTTGAATTCCCTGCTTGGCCATGGAAACCCACTAGGTGACCTTGGGGTTTAGTAGGTTCACCTTAGGGTCATCATAAGTTGGAAATGACACAGTACACAACAACAAAACCAAAATAGAAATAAAACTGTAAAACTTTGAACTCAAAGCTACTTTGAACTGAAGCAGCCATATTAAATCAGTTGCTGAATGGTATATTTAAACCACTGCATTTTATCCAAAGTTAAATGTTGTCCCAGCCACATACCATAAAGAAGGCCCCACTCTGTTATTTTCCAGGCATTCCAGGCATTCTTGGCAATGGCAATCACCTTTTAGTTGGAAACAATCAATGTCCAGTACTCCAGTTTAAAGTATCCAGACAGAAGAGCAGGGAGCAATGCTTGCAGAACTCACTGCTTGACACTCCTGTGTTCATTTTTAAAAGCCCCAATGGGTTTGGGATCAGGCTTTGTGGAGGACCACTTCCATGTCATCACTTGGAATCAATGCCTGGAGCCCTATTTGTTTGCATGCCTGTGAGAGCAAATAGACTAGTGGGCCTGGCGAACAGAATAGAACAGAGTGACAGTGCAAAGACCTGATGCCAATGGTAGAGTTTTACATCAAGGCTTCACAGGCACGGTGCTGCTTGTGTGCATGGAGTGAGAACAGCTGGATGGAACAGTAGTATCAGGGGCAGTAAATCTTAGACCAGGAAGCTGCTTCCGCAGAATGGAAATAAAGGACAGGCTGCATTTATCTCAAAGACCTATTCAATATTTGAGATTATCTGAAGAGGCTCTTCTGTTAGAGCCACATGCTCCTGATGTCCACCTCACAGTAATTTGGAGCAGAGCATTTAGAGTGCTATCTGGAACACTCTTCTGTTAGAAAAGTGGCATGCTCCATCCTTTTTTTTTTTTTTTTTTTGGCATGTTAAACATATACTTAATTTAAGCAAGCTTTCCCTGTTTAATCCAACCTGATACCCTTTTCTGGGCCTTCATAAAGACTGCTTTCAGATATATTTTATGTCTTATCCATCTATACCACCTTGAAATTCTTGGATCTAAAAATGGATGTAAACAAATAAATAAATGATGGCTAGCTGCAGATGATGGGCAACCTCCAATGGATTTGCTCCTTTGGACTGTGATGAGGACCTGCCACTTTGCATATAGTAGCAAGTCAGGTCTGATGGATAGGAAGTGGAGTACTAGGGACTTATTATGAGTTTAACATCTACCAAAATATCAAATCTGGTAATTCTTCCATTTTGGGAGAAAGGTGGCATATCAATGCAGTACATTAATTAATAATGATCAAAATATGAATGGGTATGCCTGGCAATAAAGCAGCAAGAAATGGTTCAGATAATCTCCTTCACTAAACTGGTGATGGTATTGATTTCCCTGCAGATTTAACATCTTGGACTATTTTAGTATTCATGCCAAGTTCAGAATTAGGAGCAGTTCAGGATTTCATGGCTTCCATGGCAATCATGGACCTATCTTGATTAATGTTTGGTCTTACACATGTGCCAAATTTCTATTTTTTGCAACCCAGGAGTTATTGCATTCAACATCCCAAGGTAGGGAAAAGGAAATGTAGTATAATAGGTGAGGAAACTCTTTGTTGACAAAATTTTCTTAGAACCATTCTGAAATGAAATCCACATTGAAAATAGATTCCGTTGAGCCAGTTGAAGTCCAGTTTTTGTCTAGTTTTGATGGCAGAGTTTCAGATTGTTCAGCTTGCAGACAAGGTGCTTGGAGTCATGAAGTCAACAACTTGATCATTAAATGATGTGTCCCCTATTATTATTTGTTTTCAAGTCAGCTTTGACTTAGGGAGATCATGTGAATGAGATGTCTCCAAGAGCTCCAATGATCAGCTGCCCTGCTCAAGTCTTACAGATTCAGGGCTGTAGTTTCCGTCTTTGAATTAATCGAACTATAATACAGTTTGTCTCTTTTCCTACTGCCTCCATTTTGCTGAACAGTATTGTCTTTTCCAATGACGCACATTGTTCATGATCTGTTCAAGGTATTACAGCTTCAGTTTAGTCCTAGCTAGCTGCTAATAACTGCCACAAGGGGTCTGGCCAATTAAGTAGAGGAGATTGTAAATACTCTTTTTTTTTTTTTTTTTTGAAAGAGGGTGATGTTTGAATTTGTTTAACAAGAAACTCCATTCCTATCAGGAATCGTTATAATGCTTTTAGGAATGGAATACAGGCTACCCAGTTTCTCCAGGCCTTTCATGAATTTTCATGTCGCTTTTTGTCTTTTTTAGCATGGCAATTCTATTTCTCCTTTGATTTTTTGCTGTTGTGATTTATGGTCTTTATTGCATTGTTGCTTTAAAGTTTACATCATACTTCAGCACCGATAGGCAGAAAAGTGATTTATTATTTAAAATGTGCAGATATATACTGATAGTGCCCATTGTCTGCATGCTGCTTTTGCTTCACATTTTTTAAATAGGTTGACAAAACAGATGTCCTAGGTATGAGCAAAGCTATCTTCCCAAATGGCCATTTCTATTTTAAATACTACATCTGCTTTGCATGTGGGATTTTCATTGGCATCAAAAGGAGTTTCACACATGGAATGAATTCAGAATATGAAATGAGCGAACTGGGTAGGGAAATTATCCTAAAGGTGAAATTCTTGAACCATGTTCAAACTGGCAACTGATCATCATTGTCTGAACTAGTTTATACTTTCTTGATAAACTAAAAATGGTGGTCTTATATTGGGATTCACAGGACAAAGAACCTGAAGGGCCACTTCTATTGTTAATTCAAGAGAGCAATTCCTATGTGAACTGACACACAGTCTGTTGTTGTTGTTGTTGTTGTTACAAATTCAGCTCAGTATTTTATTTTTATCCATTGTCTCTTAGGCTACAATCCTATACTCACTTACCTGAGGAAAAGCTTCACTGAACTGCTTTTAAGGGCATTTCCGCACGAGGTTGATACATCATAGTAGCATCGAATTCTTACGCTCCCATCTGAAGATTGTAGCATTTTGGCATCATAGTTTTCCTCCTGGTTCTGCAGATTTTCAGTTCCTAGCACAGTTCACTGTGATGAGAAACTGCTGTATCAGAAAACCAGAAAAACTCTGATGTAAATCTCCCAAACTGGTTCTGCTTGGTTTTTTGCCTGCATGCAGAAGCGTAACATCAATTCACAACACAGAAGTGGCTGGCTCTAGGCATTCCCAGACCAAAAACAGACCAATCAGCGATGGTGGGGCAGGTTGCGGAAGGGGAAAGGTAGTGGCCAGGAACATGCTGATGCAGAAGCAGCAACCACCATTCTCTGGTTTAATACGGTATAATTTGGAGGGGATGTAGACACCTCAGTTTCAGAATCAGGGTATAAAACACCGCTATTGAAACATGGTTAAGTGCTCCTTCCTTCTCATGAGGAAATGGGCTAAGTAGACATGCATAGGATCGCACTATTAACTTCCCTAATCTCTATAAAACTTTCCTCCTTCCCTCCCTCTCTCTTTTTCTTCTCTTCTTTAAATGCTTGAATTTTTGCTTTCCCTCTTGCCTGTACTTGTCAGAAAAACAGTGAATCCATATTTTAATACATCACTGTTGTTGTTGCTGTTGTGTCAAGTCATTTCTGACCAAAGGCATCCCTAAAGGTGACTGATCACAAGGTTTTCTTGGCAAGATTTGTTTGAGGCTGAGAGAGTCTGACTTGTCCAAGGTACCCCGTGGGTTTCCATGGCCAAGCAGGGATTTAAGCCTATTCTCCAGAGTTGTAGCCTGATACACAAGCCACTATATCACACTGACCTTCTATTCCCTTTCTTATAGCAGTGCATTATTTAATATTGAGTCATTCCTATTAGCAGCAGCTTTGAATAGCTGATGGCAGCTCAATTTGTGCTACCACGTCATCAAAACTTTGGCATCTGTTTTTTTGTGTGTGTGATCTTTGTCTGTATCCCCCCTTTCCCCCAAAACTGGGTCTTACAGAAATTTACAGATTAAAAAACAAATACATTATACTTAACATATCTAATAGGTTAGCATTCAAATTAATTAAACTGTCAATGACATTAAAAACAAATTAAAGCATAAAATTATAATTAAAGTTAGGCCATTTCCGCACAACACTGTTATAGTGCTATTATTCCACTTTCAACATCCTGTGGAATTCTGGGGCTTGTAGTTTAGGGAGGCCAAAGAGCTCTCTGGCTGAGAATTCTAGAGGTCCCTCTCTAAACTGCAAACCCCAGAATTCCATAGGATGTTGAAAGTAGAATGATAGCACTATAACAATGCAGTGTAGAAATGGCCTTAGTTTTAAAACAGCACAGTTAAATGCAATGAAGCAGCCTATTAAAAGCCCTTTCTTTAAAAACATTCAGATCTCTAAAGGCTCATTGGAATAAATTAGGCCATTTCCGCACTACACCGGCAGAACTAAGCTGGTCTGCTCCCTGACTCCCCCAAGCCCACATTTTACTTCCTGCAGCGTCCCAATATGGCCATTTACTGGCCAGAGGAAAGAAGACAGAGCTGGTAGAGAAGCATCCAGCTATCCTCCGTGACCTCTCATGGGAGGTCCTCTCACAGTCAACTACCACAGAATTGTGCGTCCAGGGGTCCTTTGGAGGTCATGGAGGATGATGTTAGTGTTGTGCATCCAGATATAAGAACAGAGCTAGACAATTTTCTACTACCATCCCCACCGCCCCCACTCTCCACTGGCCATAAGTGGCTGTGTTATGGTTACTGCAGCAAGTAGAACGTAACCTTTGAGAGGGAATTTTGTAGCCATGCAAGGCTGGTAGAGAATCTGAATCTCTGCAATGACCAAAACAAAAACAAAAAAACCCACCCTCTTATGGGGACATATATCTGCATGTCACTAAATTTGGAAAACCATTGAGGAAAGTCACAGAAGAAAATACATAATCAGGGTTATGTTTGAACATTAAGAAAAGAAAAATAATGAACACAGGTAGTTTATACAACTTTAAAGTGGATGATGAAGACACTGGAATAGTCCAAGATATTCTGTACATTGGGTCAGTCATAAATCAAAATGGAGACTCAAGAAATCAGAAGAAGACTAGAGCCATTTCTGCACTACATTTGTTCCACTTTCAACATCCTGTGGAATTCTGGGGTTTGTAATTTACTGAGGCCGAAGAGCTCTCTGGCTGAGAATTCTAAACGCTCCTCTCTAAACTGCAAATCCCAGGATTCTGTAGGATGTTGAAAGTGGAATAACAGCACTATAACTGTGTAGTGCGGGGAAAATACATAATTGAAAATGAAAGTTAGAATTGTTTATGCCATTTTCGTCCTGATCTGTTCACTTCTGCTAACAAGCAGGACAGTGCAGAAAGCTATCGGGAAGAGAATCAGCTCATTTGAAATGTAGTTCTGGAGGACAGTTCTACAGATGCCATGGACTGCCAATTTTTTTATTTATTTATTTTCTTTATTTGAATTATTCATTATACATACAAATTAAGCACAACATTTATATTTCATCCCCTCTCCCCTCCCCCACCCAATCCTGGAATGGTATTTCATAATTAATTTCTTTTTCCATTTATGTTGTATATAATTTTAACTCTATCATCCACATCCTCATAACCCTCTCTCTACTTTACAAATGGACTGCCAAAATGTCCAAAAAAGTCCAAAGAGCAAGTTTGTTTGTTTGTTTCATATCCTGCTTTTCTCCTAGCGTGGGATCCAACATTTTAAAAGCACAATACAATTCAGAAACTCTTAATGCAAAGGTTAAAACACAAAGTAAATTTCTATTTAATTTTTTTCTGCCATACTTTGTTGTTTTACATACTGAATATAGGTGGAAGGGGAAAAGGTTTCTGTAAAGCCTAAAACGTCACAATTATTTCTGTACATCAAGCCTGATCTCTCCCTGAAAACCAAAATGACCAAATTGAGCCTATCATACTTTGGCCATATCATAAGATGGCATGACAATGCTTGATAAAGTGAAAGGCTGTAGGAAAAGAAGAAGACCATGCTATAGGTAGATTGACTCAAATCACCTGAACAGAGCAGTTCATAACAATGACTTGCTGGCAATTAACATCAACAAAGTTATTAAAAGAATGCCAGCCTGTAAGTATGCAGCGCATAGTGACATCCTATGGTAGCAATATGACAAGTCTTTTCTAAACAGCAATAAGAAGGTCTCTGTTAAGAGAAAAGTGGATAAAAAATAACAGTGGCAGTTCTACTAACAAAGCAAAAATGAATCAAATTATTAAAGCTATATTCATTACATTCCCAATTAGTCTTAGGTCACCTCAGTGGAATAGAAGGCATTATACATGATGTAAAATTAGCTATAATTTGTTGAAATTCCACCTTTTTCAGTGTTCAGGCAAAATGGATAGTTTTTCTTCAGTGATTTGCAAATGCAAGGTTTGGGACAACAACACATCATACTGAAAATGTCAGAGGGCCGTGACATTTTTCAGACAGAGCTTGTCTGCTGTCAAATTAAAAGACATGTCATCAGTGTCTCCCTGGAGCCCTAACATCATCTCTTTGCAAAGTATCAAGGGAATCATGCGAATAGGCTTCTGAATTCTACGGCCACCTGTAGCTAGACCTGCCTCAAATGCCCTCTCTTTGTTTAATAGCTGCTGAAATTGAATATGGCTGCTGGTCTAGCCACAGTGATGATGCCTATTCCCATTGCAATCAATGGGATTTAAGCAGGTCATATGTGTTGAAAACTGCAGTTTAGTGTTTCTTCTGCAGGCATTTCTTGCTGATGGCAGGGCTAGTTTGAGACTGTGAGTACAAAAAAAGACTTTCCAGTCCCAGTCCAATTTAATGCTTAGAGGAGTGCAAATCCCACAGTTGTCCTGGGTTTCTCCTTTTTTGCATTTGTACAAAATGGTTGTATTAATGGGCATAGAAGTGGTTGGGTAGAAGTCTGCACACCTGCTTTGCAGAACCACTTTTACAATATCCTACCCTTATGCAAACTTTGAAAAAGAGCAAAGTCCATTGGATATGCTGGTTAGGGCTGCTGGGAACTGCTGTTCGACACCACCTTGAGAGCCTCACATTCCCCACACCTGTTTTAAATGAATGCATGAGAGGATACAACAGCACATATTTCAAAGAAAAAGCATGCTCAGTTCACTGGTAAAGTAGCTGGCCAGGATAATTTGCAGCTGCACGCTGAAATACTGTAATGCTTTTTGCCCATTTTCCTTCCAAACATACATCTTCCTCCACTGAAGCTGAATGATATACAGGCATTTGCACATCTTTATCATTTCCAGCACAGGCAGAAAACTAAATGCACTCCCAGTGCCAGCTACTGTTACAAGAACTCCTTAACTCCATCTATCAATCCCATGTCTTACTTAGGCCTCCTGTACTGAATCCACTGCTGCTGCTGCTTGACCACAGTGGCTATCTTACTACCCTGGCCAGATCAAATGTTAGAGTAACTGCAGAGGATGCTAGGTGGTTTCTTCTATATATGTGTAATATTCTTAAATAATGGGATGGCTGATGCTAGAGCATCTTTTGAAATGTGAAAGGCATTTGTGAGGTTTCCATCTCACGTGCCAAAATAACTTTGCCAGCATGGGCTCCTTTGTGCATCTTCACTTGGGTAGGTGTGTATCATTTGCTGCTCTGTCTCAACAAGCAAAATGGCTTGTGCAGGCCCTGAATTCTGCCCTGAATTCTGGACTTAGTGTTCGTACAGCTTCAGTTTTGTTGAGAGCACATTACAGGTACTGCTAATGTGGCTCGTGCAGCAGTGTCCCATTCCTGGAGATTTCATGACCCAAAAGCTAAGGTCAGGGGTAGGTATTTCTAAGATTTTGGGGTGGGTTCTTCTGACATCGCCAAGACAGTTCAGGCAAGAGTTGGAAGACTGTCCAGAATTGGTTTTAGGGCAGGTGGTGGTGAACATGTACATGAGGCCAGCCCTTGTGTGATCTGTCTCCATGGTGTTACAAGGACCAGGTAAGATGCAAATCCAGAGAAGGACCTGGGTAAAATCTGGACACTATACTCCTGTTGATGCAGAGTAGAGATGTACTGATGTCTCTTTGTTTATTTCTACTGACCCTTGAGCTACAGTTAGATGGTTCTGCAATTAGTTGACAGATCAAACCCAGAAAGTGCTCACCAAACTTGTTCTTCATCCTTAAGTGACTAATGGGGTGCCTGAGGGTTTTGTTCTGGGCCAGTATCACTTAGCATCTTTGTAAATGACTTAGATGATGGAATAGCAGGCATGCTTATCAAATTTGCAGATGATACCAAATTAGAAGGGCTAGCTAATACCCCAGAGGACAGGATTGGAAATCAAAATGACCTTCACAGATTGGACAACTGGATTAAAAATAGCAAACTGAATTTCAACAGTGTAAGGTATTACATCTAGGCAGGAAAAAATGAAATGTACAAATATAGAATGGACACCTTCTTTGAAAGCAGTGAATGTGGAAAGAATCTAGAGGTTTTAATAGACTACAAGCTAAACATGACTCAGCAACATGATGCAATGAGCAAAAAAGCCAATGTAATCCTAGACTATATTTACAGGAGCACTGCATCCAGACTGAGGGAAGTAGTAGTGCCACTCTATTCTGCTTTGGTCAAAATTCATCTGGAATACTGTGTCCAGTAATGAATGCTATAGTTCAAGTACAATATTGACAAACTGGAATGTATCCACAGAAGGGCATAATCAAAGATCTGGAAGCCAAGCTTTATAATGACTCACTGATGGAGTTGGGTAGAGAGGAGAAAACTGAGAGGTGGCATGATAGACATTCTTAATATCTGAAGGAATGTCATGTACAAGATGGAATGAGCTTGTTTCCTGATGCAATTCCACCTTTGCATTAGGAAGAATTTATTTGCTGTTAGACTGTTCAAGAATGAAATAGACTGCTTTGCAGGGTGGTGGACTCTCTATTTTTGGAGATCTCTAAATAGAGATTGAATAGACATCTTTCAAGAGTGTTTTAATTGTATATAACTGCATGGCAGGGGGTTGAGCTAGATGGCTCCTGGGGTTCCTTCCAGCTCTAAGGTTCTGTGATTCTATGAAACCCAGATAACCATGTACTATGGCAGCGCAGAGCCAGGGTAGAAAAAAGGCATTGAGGAATGTCTAGGCAGGTGATAAAGTGTGTTCAGTTGCTTTAGTTCCTGCTAGAGCTCATGTCCTGCATGGCTTTACCTAGTGCACTCATGACATGTGGGGAGGTTTTCCCTGTACTGTTGCTGGGTTTGCAGAAGGCTCACAACCAGTCCATAGGAATATTATTTTTTCCACTCCTTGCACTTACTACTGCCAGAACTTGTGCAACAAGAAACTCATGAGTTCCAACATGGCTGCTGTTGTCCCTGCCTTTCTCCAAACAGCATCCATTCTCTCTCTCCCTCATTGTCCCCCTCTCACTCCTGGCTTTTTTATGCATTGATGTTGCACAAGTGCAGCATATATTCAGACAACTCTGTGCTGAACTAGAGAGCCTGAGTGCCAACTGAGAATGAATGGAGATGGGCCCAACTCAAATAGAAAACCAAACATTCTCATTCTGCTTGAGATTTGTATCTCTGCCTGGAGATCTTGGGGAAGTACAGCAATTCCCTGGGACTTCAGTCAGTGCCTTGAGATCTGGGGTCCATTCACACTACAGGGTTATGCTGCCATTATTCCACTTCAACTGCCAGGGAAACATCGTATGGAATCTTGGGGTTTATAATTTAATGAGGCACTAGAGTTCTATTGGTGAGAATTGGTAATGTTTCTCCCTAAACTGTCGAACTAGCCATCTACGCTAATTGTGTAGTCTACACTAATTGTGTAGTGTGAATGGTTTCCAGATGTTCTGTGCTGGAACTTGGTGTAGTTCCAGGCCTGCCAAAGGCTTCATTTGTTCGCTGAACACTGACTACTGTAAGTTAAACTTTATTAGTGGTAAATGATACAACAAATAGTATACAGCAGAAAAGCATTTGCTCATGGGGTCCAGTATCTCCTCATAGCCATTTGTAGAAATGAGCCCCTAAAAATCTAATTCTACCCAGACTGTCCTTGGCCAGCAATCCAGTTCTCATGGGAGATGGACTTCTATAGATTATATAGTACAGAAGCAAATGAAGAAAATCAAAGTGTGCAAGCATGATCCATCTCGACCCTCCCCAACTATGAGAACTGTACAAATAAGTAAATAAAGAGGAAAATCCACTCTCCCAATCTGTTTCCAGCCTCATATCTTTTCCTTATGTCAAACTGCCAAGTTAATGCAGAGTAATATCTAACAAAAGTCATTAATACTCATACAAAGTAACCCCTTCTATATCATTGGACAGCTGCTAATGTTTGAAATGATGCTATCAAAGATTCCAAAACCCATCTGCCTAATAAGAAAGGCCCAACTCACTAGACTTGAAAATTCTGGATTGTGCTATGATAATAGCACTTCCCAGACACCACATTCCACAGATCTAGCAGTGCTAAGCTCTCTGTTCCCCACAAATGTGTTCTGCTTAGACATTACAGACAAACACAGAAAGGAAATGCGTAATCTATCTGCAAGCAATATCTGATGTTAATGCCCCCCATGGTCAAAGATGTGAGTTCCAGAACTGGGAACAATCTCATGGCAAATATCCATGTGAGTTTATCATTAAAAAAAGAAGCATAATATAAACAAAAAGTATGAAAAGTGGACATGAACAAGAGCCACAAGAAGTAGACAAGTAAATTGCTGTGCATGTGCCTCTTGATGCTTAAATTTAAGTCTGAAGACAGATTGAACCTTACGTCAGCAGTAGGTAATCCTTCTTCCAAAGTGAATGTATAAGCCCAACAGAAGATTTCAAAAGCAGGAAGTATCATATCCTGTGTCATCAAAGGTGATAATTCTTGGATGCTTGCACACTTTGCCTTGCTTTCTTCATCCTTTGTAGGTTCTCAGGAACAATTAAATATGAAGCGTGTCTCTAAAAGGTGGGGTAGTGAATGCACAAAGTCATATGAAGGTGTTGGCACCTGAATCAATGCAAAAACAGGGCCACCCTTTGTGCATGTGTGTGAACAAGTAAATAAGCACAAAATAATATTAAAAAACTGTCTCCTACATGGTTCTTCCATCCTTTGATTCCTGAACTATAGTGGGACTGGTTAAGGAAAGGATTTTTATAACATTGGGCCTTTGACAGGACTTTATTTTCTGAGGCTTCAGTTTCTCCAACCACTACTCAATTTGGCTTTTGTTCACTTTCGTCACCTGATCTGGCATCTAAAATTATCTTCAGGCATATGTCACTAAAAAGACTCTGTAGTCTAGGTGGTCCTTTTCTTCCACTGACAAAGGAGCTTGTGAGTTTCAATAGGATGGAGATGGTTCCAAGTTTACAGGAGGTTTTGTGTGTTTCAGAGCCGAGGATGAAACTTTTATTGCTTTTCCTGCTTCCAGCAAGCCTAGGGACTCCTCTGGGTGAAACCTAATCCATCATCTAACCTAATAAGCATTATTGCAAGCCTGCAGACCTTTTCTCTTCATTACATCTCAAGACAACGGTATACAGATAGATTTAAAGATCAAGCCTCTGCACTTCCTTTGCCTGTCTGATGCTTGTAACAACTTGCCTGAGAAAGGCATCTGAAACTGTCAAAAGCTTACGTGGAAATCTGTGCCTTTTTCAATGGCCTAGCAGACTTTGTACTGCTACACAGATTTGGGTATCTTCAGAAGATGTGCCTAGGAGATGAATGCTATAAAAAGTGTAAGGCACCACTTCTTAAAGTTCCCTATGTATCATTGCCCCAAAACGAGTTCTTCTTTTCGCCTGTGGGCACTTCAGTGCTTGTATGGAACTTCTCCAGTGTTTGCATGGAGCTGTTTAAATGCATGGTAGTAGAACAAGGAAGCCTCTTTGTGCAGGATGAACAGAGAACCAGTAGATTAGCTACCCTGTGCAGAAACTTCATGGGAGAATGAAAACAGATTTCTGGATCAGTCGCTATGAGTACTTAAATCAGAGATGGACCTCCAAGGGCCAAATTTAGCTTCTCAACCATTTTGGTAGCTCTCAGCTTCCCCCACCCACTGCCACCATGATTACCCCTCTAAAATGGACAATAATCCCCAAAGCCTCTGGGGGCGTCCAATTAGCCATTTAGCTCTATTTTCATACAGTTGGGCCACCTTCCCTATTTTAAAAAGCCTGTAGGCTAGTTTCCAAAACAGAGGGTGTTGTTTTTTTTTAAGATTACTTCTTGTTTTAGAAAGAAATGGGTTTGTAAGAGTAATAGGGTTCCAGGTTCCCTTGGAAGGCCAGTACAACCCGTCAGCCACTGACAGTTGACCACTCCAGCTTATATTATTCTCCATGTGTGCAACCTTCCTGTTCAGTGAATAAGATAAATAAGTGATCCAGTTATTGATCTATGAGGGCTGTGCATCTGACTGAGGCCTTTAAGCATTGTGAAAATTGTTTGGGGGCTATTTATACAGTAAACATATCTGTAGCAGAGCATGGGGTCCCGTTTTATACAAGAAGTTCCACCTTTCAAAGACTATCTTGTGTCTGTGTTACATAGGAATCCCCAAATCTCAGACTGGCAATTTGCACTGACCTATCCCTCAGCACTGGAATGCTGCAGTGCCCTCATACTTCCTATCAAATGCTTTGGAGATCTGCCTACACAAGCATGGTTAGCACCTGCTCTGCATGCTCACCTGTTCTTCTTTACCTCAAGGTAGCTGCTGGCCTGCCACTGTGAGATTTTACAAGATTTGAGAGATTGCAGATGTTATGAGCAACTGAGAATTCTTGTGTGATGCACTCTATGACACCTGGGGAAGTGCAGGTCTTCCATAGACCTGTCTCACACATCACTCACCAGTCATGTGCTGATTGGCAAAGCAAGGTAAAGTAGCTGGCTTATTATAACAACTTGTTGGCTCAGTTGGGGTTTTTCAGGTAGGTGACAGCAGGCAGAGAAAAAAAGGGGGAAATGTTCAAATAGGATTGGGGGAAAGAATCTATTCTTACATCTAAAATATTGTAGTGTCATGTAGTGGCAACAGTGTTCTCACATACTGCATCTCCTGCAAGGCCTGGGGTTTTCCCATTTTACTACACACATAAGTTGGTTTAGCAAATGGCACTTGTACCACAAGAAACCTGGAAATTTGAAACATTATTTATCATACTAATTTAAATTTCTGTAAACTTTGAATTCTTGGCTTGAATCCTGACTAGCACTCTGTTAAGGAGAGAGACTCGTCAGTAGCACTGTTCACAAAAAATGGCCCTTTTGGCAGAATACTTGTTCTTTATTATTTGTTACTGCCATTCATATTTTGTGTTTTAGGCCATTTACGCTCTACAGTGTTGTAGTGCTATTATTTCACTTTCAACGTCCTGTGGAATTCTGGGGTTTGTAGTTTCCTGAGGCCAAAGAGTTCTCTGGCTGAGAATTCTAAGTGCCTCTCCCAAAACTGCAAACCTCAGGATTCCATAGGATGTTGAAAGTAGAATAATAACATTATAATAGTGTAGGGCGGAAATGGCCTCAGAGTACAAATCTTTCCACAGTGGCTTACAGGTAACATAAACTACCTGTATGATTAATACAGGTTAATTAATAAAATCATAACTAACAAAACAATCAAGTAATCAGGATCTGTCCCACCAGGGGTAGCTAGTGGTACAGAAGGCCCCATCAGTGGAAGCGGTGGAGGAGATATAGTTCAGTCGATATTGGGTTAGAAATAATTTTTGCAGATTTTTTTCTGAACCCAGAGACCCTTCCACCCCTGTGTGTTGACTCTGGAACCACGTGGGAGTCAGTAAAGGGGCTACAGTGGGAGCAGAAGTCTTCTTTGGACTGGAGTCTGATAAAGAAATGGAAAATATCCTTGGTTTTGTGGAAGAGAACTTGGGAGTCACCCCATGTACTCTTTGTTACAGTTTTAGAACACAGATAATATGGAATAGATCTGATCATGCCGTGCAAACCATCCCAGATTCTTATGGTTGTGGTTTTCTGAGACGTGAGAAGAAGGTAAATTATTTGTACAAAAATGTCTTTTCTTTAAGCCATTCAGAGCAAAAGTCAATTGTCATGTACGTATAATACAAGTGTATTGTTATACATTTGCTCTCTGATCACTGTGACTGGATCTATTCTGCTTATGACCTTACCAAAAGTTACTTTGAATGAGAGTGAGAGATTTGTCACAAATGAATCTTGATTGTCTTTAGTGGCTGATACCTGAAAGGGCAGTTCATTTGCAGGATGGGATCTAAGATGGCTGCCTGGCACCTTGTATAGAGAAGAAAAAGAACAAAGGAAAAAGACCAACAGAGAGAACGAGAGAACAGTATAAATGTGAATGAAGTGAAGATGAACGACCATGCGATGTATAATTTCTCTTTGGCAATCTGATGGGGGAATGGTTAAAATGAATTTGCTGCCTTTCAGGAGAACCAGTTTACTTCCACTCATGCAATGCTCTTACACAGTAATTGTGTAAACAAAGGAAATATGCAAAAGCATCCTAAGGCTGTATCCACTTACTTGGGATTAAGAGTCACTGAACTCATCAAAAGATCTAAAGGAAACCTATAACACCTTTGAGACTAAGGCCATTTCCTCACGGGCTTAAAGAAACGGTGCAGAGCTTCCTCCAGGGAGGACGTCTGCACCTGGGAGTGGACTGGGTCAGGCCTACTTAGTGTAGTTCCGCACTTCAGCCCGCTCCGGAATGACCCGAAGTGGTCGTCCAGCGTAGTTTTGAAAGACCACTTGAAACAGGTCTTTCAAAAGCACAGAGTGCGCCACTCCGTGCCCGTGCTCTGGTGCAGATGTGCAGGCTCGCACCAGTGCAAGCCTGCAATCTGCTGGGAGAGGGCTTTAGGCTGGCGAGCTTCAGTGGCTTGTGGAGAGCCTTGACCAACCGGAAGCTGCCATTTTTGTCCCCGGAGTAGTGCGGAGAGGCGGCCACACACTGCTCCAGCCCAGCCTGGACCCAAGCGTGGAGCCAAGAAGTCCAGTAAGTACTGGCACGGGGCGATTCCCTCACCCTGTGCAGAAATGACCAAAGACAAAGAAATTTCAAGCATAAGCTTTCATGTACTGCAGTCTATTTCTTCAGATGCTATTGAACTCAGTGACACTGGAACTTCTCACTGCCTAGGGAAGTGTTGTATAATGTTATTTTTCTATATACGCGTTGAGCTGCTTTGCAGCCCTCTCGGCCAGGTGGAAATCCTTGGTCCTAGTGGCCCTGAAGATAAATAAGACTGTGTTGGATACAAGGCTGAAGACTTCATTTTAAGAATGGACACATCCACTGAATATCCTCAAAACCTCACATTCAACAACAGATACCTTGTAATCACCATTGCCCCTTTGTTAATTTTTCCCCTCTCTATCTGTCATAAGGCTATTACTTTTCTTCATTGATTTATAACAAAATACAGCAATACCTCAGGAGTACAAAAGGACTTCAGTGTGGCAGCAAACCAGTATATAAGAATATTGCAAAGAAAAGTGATCAACCCACAACCCAAGGGCCCTGTACAGATTTTGGCCTAGTTTCTGCCCATTACAGCTCCACCCAGTGTTGGTTCTTACTGCTAGGTGGAATCTTTGGGAACATGACTGTCCATAGAAAATAGTTGCTCAGCTCTGTAGTAGGGAAAACTAAGATAATGTATGCAAAATGCTATGAAACCCAAACAATGCAAACGACGACGATAAAAATCTCACTGATGTTCTTGGACAGAATCCAGATAATTGCTTCTTCAAAACTCCAGTCAGTAATACTGGTTATGAAACTGAAATGATGATGATGATGACGACGACGACAATGATTACTCACCCCATTATTGTTTAATCTTACAGTAACAAAACTAGGGTCCAGATCAGTCCAGTTATCTAGGCTGGTTCATTTTTTGTAGTAGGTCTACCTGTCTCTAGAGGAAAATACAACAGATACCATGGGATCCCAAAAGGACAAATTAATTGGGCTCTAGAGGAAATTAAGTCTGAATTCTCACTGGAAACAAAACAAGGCTATTGTACTTTGGACATGTCATAAGACAACATGACTCACTGGAAAAGAGGATAATGCTCAATGCAATGGAGGGCTTTATGAAAAGAAGAAGACCACACTACAGGTAGATTTATTCAATCAAGGAAACTATAGCACCAGGGCCCTTTCTGCATGGTGTCTTCAATGCCCAAAGCCACATTTTGCTCCCGCGTTGTGAGTCACCTTACAGCATGATCTCATCACTAATCAAGTGCTATCCCGGCTCCAAGCACGGGAAACCCTGGTGTTTTTCATTGTCAGGGAAAATCCAATAATAACCAGCCTTTCCCACACGAATGGCAATAGCTGGGCCCATGCAGATCCTCCATCCAACATCCTTCCATGAATGAACTGGGAGTGGGCAGAGTGTAGGCAGTCCCTGCCTGTCCCTCCTTCAGCAACTCCCAGGGAAAGCTCTGCCCAGCAGCAGGTGGCCACTGCCCTTGCTCTACCAGTGAACATGTGAAGAGACATCAGCCAGGAAGGCTGCTCTGGGGGTGATGTCAGCAGTGACCCCCACAATGACATCAACCCCCATGGTCTGCCTAAATTTCATTTTTTTTTTTAAAGCTGGCATCACTGTTAGCACGTTAGCACAACAGCACCTGCCAGCGGGAAATGCACCCATGTATCTGTGGGCACCATCTAGCATGCTACTGTTAGCATGTGTGCCAGCAAAAAAAAAACACCCCAAAAAACCAGAGCAATCAGGAGCAGTGGGGTAGGGACAGGGCGGGGAAAAGTGGGACCAGGGAGCGGTCAAGGAAGCTGAGCTATGGAATACACACCAGGTGCAATGCCGGTGCTGACCCACAAATGCCCAGGTGCCTGAAGAAAATGGAGGCTTCATTCATAGGAGCTCTGCAAGTCAGAGCCAATTGGACAGCAGTTAACAACTACTGCTGCTGCTGCTACTACTACTTCTCTTTTATGCGTGATCTGTAAAAGGGAAGGTTGCACATCTAACACTTAATATCTGGTATCATATAGCTACTGGTGGTTTGGGCTGCTTGACATCCATCCACAGGGTTCAGAGATTTGCAAAGGTGGTTGCTGCATAAAATGTGAACTGGCTTTCAAAACTAAGCCAAGAATCTCAGTAGTCTCCATAGAAATGAAGTTTAAGATATGCAGAAAACTGACCAACGTTCTCTGCCTATTAAACTGCCAGACTAAATGTAGATGCCTAAGAGTCATTTTCTTCCCTCTGCTGAATTTTTCTAATATAGTTTGACATCCTTCAGAGTTGTTATATTGCTAGCAGCAGTGCATGCATGGAGGACTGAAATCATTCAGTATAAATGAAAAAATATTCTAAAGCTGAAAATGATCAATAGGGTCTGGAGTATTCAGATAAGCAAAGGTCTCGTTTATTAGGCACTTCCTACAAATTGCAGAGGATAGGACAATTTGGGATACAAGACATCTAGTGAGCAAAGCCATTGGCTGGATCCACCAGGGCTGGGTTTGGGGGCCATCCTTCTCCCTATGTAACACTGTCCCAATTCCTACATCACCATCCTATCATTAGACCCAACTAGAGTAGATCCACTCCATCAGTAGGATTTACCTAGGTGCTGACTCATCATTCAATAATTAGTCCTCTAGTTAGGACTAACCAGTAGGATTCAGGCCTGTTCAACCACTGCTTGTATATCTTTTGCTGTAAACAGACAATGGGGACAGGTTAATGTATTTTTGTCCTACTTAGAAGTTCCAGAAGCACCTGGTTAGCCATTGCTGGAAGGAAGAAGAAACAACAACAATGCAACAATACATGGCCATTTGTTCTAATCCAGCAGGGCTCTTCTTACACTATGTGCCTTCAAAACCAAATCAGTTCATCAGGACAGCTTCCATTTGCACATCAGAAACATGATTAAGGCCAGTGATTTAAGAACAGCAACAATATACATAGTGAGAAGAAAAGTATCCGCCCCATTCATAGCCCCAGGGAACTCTCTAATTCACAGAAGAGATATCAGAGGGCCATTTTATTTATTGTGACAAACTGGCACCACTGAGGCACACACTAATGAAACTTTTTTTTTCCAAAGTGGCCTAAAGGCTGAGAGCCTGGAACAAGAATGGCAGGGGAAAGCTTGTGATCTCCAACAGTATTGAAAGCCACAAAAAAGGAAGATCAGAATTAAAATTGATGGAGTGCCAGAATCCACCTACTGTCAAACATAAGGTCAGTCAAAAATCCTCATTAAAGCTGTCTCACTGCTATGGCTTGATTGAAATTTTTCAAACAAGGTATTATTATCGTGGAGGTAAGGGCTGTGATTGCCCTGCCACAACCTGTTCCTTCTTCCTCTTCTTTTGCAGACCCTTTGGTATGGAAGGTAGATTTGAAACAGGGAAGAAATCTGAGAAATTGCTCCAAGGGCAGCAAAAGGCAGCTTAATCAACTGCTCTTCCAATCTATAGCAAAGAAGCTCCCTCCAATGCCAAAGAGGTGTTAATGATAGAGATTATAAAAGGGAACTGTTGAAGTACATCTTCCAAGCATCCCATAAAAGCCTAACTGGCAAAAGATCAAGAAAACAGCTTGCAGGTAAAAGGCCACATCTCTATTAGCAGAAGCTGTGGCAAGTTTAAAATACATAACCAGACTAAAGTCTATAGTTCAGAATGACAATTGCACAGTCCTACAGAAAATCAGGTTCTTTATATGAACATTTTTTTCCTTAAAGGATTTGAGTTTCTTAGTTTCCTCCCAGGGAAATACCACAATACCACAAGAACTTAAAAGCTAAGAACATGTATGTGACATATGTCGCCATAACCCCCTAGTTACCCCAGCATATGTCCCCTTAGGAACACTTCAGAAGGAGGTATCTCGCACATCTTCCCGCAACACCTTTTACCCTAAGGCCATTTCCACACGGGGTTTTTAACACGGGGCAGAGCGTCCTCCAGGGAGGACGTCTGCACCTGGGAGCAGACTGGGTTGGACCTACTTAATGTAGATCCGCACCCCAGCCCGCTCCGGAATGACCCCAAGTGGTCATCCAGAGTGCTTTTGAAAGACTGCTAAAATCAGGTCTTTCAAAAGCATGGAGTGCGCCACTGCGAGCCTGCTCCCTTATGCAGATTTGCAGGCTCACATTGGTGCGAGCCTGCAATCTGCCGGGGGCAGGCTTTAGGCTGGTGAGCTTCAGCAGTTGGTCAAGACCCTCAACCAACCAGAAGCTGCCATGTTCATCCCCAGACCAGTGTGGAGCGGTGGCCATGCACTGCTCCAGAGGAGCGTGGACCAGACTGGGGAGCCCAAAAGTCCAGTGAGTAGCATAACAGGGCGATTCCCTCTCCCTGTGCGGAAATGGCCTAAGTGTGCAACAGCAGTGGTTGGCACGCTATCTCACCTGTTTTTTAATCAGATACTGAACAAGTAGCCATGTACCCATAGTTCCATAGTTCAGTAACTGATTGTTTTATCTTTCTCAAAAAGATATTTGACTCTGAGTAAGTCCCTTCCCCGCTTTGTACTGGTCAGTCTTTTCTGGTTTATAAAAATCAAACAACAATGAAAAAGGGTGAAGCAGTGAGGGGTGTGTGGGCTAAGAGTCTAGACTAAATTTTCCACATCTTAAAGCATTCATAGAAAAAAGAGATTTTTACCAGTACTGAGACCTTGAGGGTTGAAAAAGGCAGCCATAAATTTGGAAGATGAAGATATTGAATTTCTGTGTTTATCCATCTAGCAGCACCAGATTATCTAACCTCAAGAAGTTGTACTATTCTAAAAAAAGTGCACAACATAACTTTAAATGGGGTATAGCCAGTCCCATTTTTTTTGTGTGAGAACACCTGAGTGTTTTGTGGAAATGCATTCTCTAATCACTGAAGGTGAACAATTACAGCATATAAAATCTTAATTTGCTTCCTTTGTGCAGCATCTCATTTAGAAATAGTTGTAAACTGGAACTGCATTCCTAGCCTGCCTCTGGACAGATGGAGAAAATAGATTATGGATATTTGCATTGATGGTTAAGTTAACTGCCCAGTATAAATGTTGAATAACATACAAATGATGGAAAACATGAAAACTTTTACAGTGTTTGGTCACCATTTATGCAATATATCAATAATTCAGGTAGCATTCATCTTCCCATCAACCTCTAGAATAATGTGTTCTCTCTTTAAATGTTGCCACTGCAATGAATTCTGTCATTTTGCAGTGTTCATGGGGTTTTTTCTGGGGAGGGCATAGAGGTTTTGTCCATGTGGTTGTTTTCTTTTGTTGCTTTCGGAGTTCATCTTGTTATTGTCTGTACTCTTTGTTTAGTCATTTGCCATTTTACTCAGCTCTTCTGTGAGGGATTGAACAGTACAATTTGAAACACACACACCAAATGTCTTCAGTACTATGACCATTTAGGCTCACACAACTTTCCCAATATCTGAAGAGCTCAGATTAGCATGGGGCATGGATGCAAGTATCAGATAACCTGTCTACCACTGGTAATAGCCCAGCCCCCTGACCAAGCCAGGTTGCTTAGTAAGGAACATAAAGGAGAGCAGTGAGATCTACATGGATGAAAGCCACTCAGTGGCCAAGCTGGATTGCTGAGTAAGGAACATGGAATAAGAAACATGAGATCTATATGGATGAAATCCACTCACTGGTTCCTCTGCCCCTACTTCTTCCTTCCTAAGCCCACTTAAGGGATCTCCTAACTGGGAATCAAAGACATGTAAGCCCACTCCCTCTTCCAAACTTGATGTAGACCCATACTCAAACCTCTGAAGTCATGACAAAAGAAATAAGTTACAGAATTATTATTATCATGATCTGTAACACTAAACTGCATGCAATATGACACCAAGAAAGGAAGGTAGGGTGAAACCCAAAATCCAAATGAGGGCTGTAGGTCAGGCGAATGGATTTAAACCTCTCCAGTACATCAAACAAAATACCTCTAATACTGATTTCCCATCTTTCCTAGGAAGTCCACAAAATCTTACAGGTTCCTGGGACAGTGCTGGGAAGACAGACATTACCACAGCTTGGCACCCAGCTATGGAAAGCAAACAGAATCCCCAAATAAGGCTAGAGACTTGAGCACAATGAACATGCACACAAATGTAGGGTGATAGGTTTAGAGACACAGTGTGGTTGTTCAGTGAGCAGCAGCTGATAGTATGGGAAACTGCCAACCCATCAGCACTAGAGAAAAACAGTTCATCTGGTCCATATCTGGGTGCTGATGGAGGAAGTATGATGTTTTATGTTGGTTCTTTCACAACAGGAGATAAGAAATAAAATGCCGAAGATGTCATAGTTTGACAATTCTGTTTTGCCCATAACACTAGAGGTATAATTACTTCTGTTGATACATCTACATTTCAACAATGGAAGATAATTGAATAAAATGCCAACAGTCAAGATAAGGCTGAAGGAAGACACACTGTGTTTCCACAAGAATTCACTTAGCTCTTGAAGATATTTGTATTTTTGAAGGCAAAAACCAGCCAGCTGTAGGCACTGCCTAATCTTTTGCCATAGTTTATGTAGGCAGAACACATCTTCATCTCTATAAATTGCACACTGAAGTACAAAGATACTGTTCACGTGTAAGGTCACCCACAACATTTTTCTTGAGGGAGCAAAGTACATCAATAATATTTCTCTAAATCTTTTTTCTTCTCTTCTATAAAGAGAGGAAAATAACAACTCTTCTTATTCCAAAAGCCACATTTTGGTTATGGAAACTTTCAGGCATTTGTCCACACAAGTTTTTTTGTTTATATTTGTAGTTCACTTTCATTTGAAAATTTCAAAGTGATGTATGACAATAATAGAATATACAGTGTTCACAACAATATACACAACACGCAGAATTAAAATACAGACTGGAATTCTACCTGCGTTACTTAGTTAAGTAATTATCTTCGCTGAGCAACTAAGTTGCATCTCCTGGCATGACTCTCCCCCAATCCTGACTTACTGGGCTGCTGTGAGTGTCAGGGGTCTGTTCTCCTGTTGATCAGGATACAGCAGACTGATGTTTTGTCTCTCCTGCAAGCAATCTCTGGTGGGAGGAAGAAGTGTGACAAGGATCCTGCTTCTCCAACTGTTGCACCAGAGATTGCTTGTGGGTTGGGGATGGAAACAATATCCTGGTATGTCCTGGTGGACTCCTTTATTTCTCAATCATGGAATAATTCTCTTTGGAAGAATCTCAGGTATTTGGAACTACTCGCATGCCCTGCTTCCAGAGCATGGACTCTGACTCAGAGTCTGAAGCAGTGGGCATGCCAGAGGCTGAAACAGAGGGCATGCCAGGGCCTGCTGTACAGAGAGAGATTACAGTGCAGGAAACAGAACAGGGCATGGTGCCAGCTAAATAGATCCAAAGTCTAGCACAGCTGTGCCTTGATTGATTGTTGCCAGTTATAAATTCTGAGAGAGCGACTTGCTGGATGCCTTGACAAAGGCTCAGATTGACCTTGGACCCCACCCCTCATGCCGTGAAACCCTGCTGGACTTTGTTTATGTTGGACTTTATTTATGGCTCTTTGCTTACTGCCTGGAAGTAATCAACAAGCTGGGAGATATTCAGTTGGTTTGTTTGATTTATCAGCTGTACCAGGGTTGAGATAAGACAACTACACTGAAGCAAGGTACTGGAGGCAGCGCAATATTTCCCAGAGCATTCTTTAGGCTTTTTTCTAACGGAGTTCATCCAGCAGTCCCTCTCCCATGTAGCACCACATGTGCTCCCCAAATGAGCTCCAGATAGTTGAGTAACACCCCATTCCTAAGCAGATTTGGAGGGCATGGTGGAAGAAACTGCACTAAAGAGAAGAGGAAGTACAAGTACAATTTGACAGACAGTGTGTGCATGTAGCACTTAGCAATTCTAACTGAAGAGTGAAATCACCAGTGGCTAAAGAAACAAAGGGAGGCCTAATGGTAAGAACTCCATTGAAGATAGGAAAGTTGTCTACAGGAGCTAAGCTAACACTGAATTAAGCTAATGCCCCTTTTGGTAGAAATGAAAGAATGAAGGCATGAAAAATAAAGGGTTGAAAGATCCTTAAGAATACCAGTTTGCACCTGAAAGAGATTAGGATGGATGAATAAGAGTTGGGGAGATTTTGGGACACTGGAAACTATTTAACCTTGTCACTGCTTCTCTCTCAAAGACATTGTTAATTCTGTAGATACTGAACATTATTGCATTTTCAACACAACCATTCGTCGACTTGCATGATGTTAATTCACATATATAAGTATCAGTACCATACACACTGAATCTTAATTTGTTTCATGTGTGCAGCATATTGTTTGGAAATAGCTGTAAATTGGAATTGTGTTCTTAATCTCTCTTTGGGCAGATGGAGAGGTAGATTATGGATATTTGCATTTGCATTGATGGAGAATAATACAAATCATTTGAAACTGACCAAGCTAAAATACTGAATAATGCAAATGATTGAAAACATGAAAACTTTTACAGTGTTTGTTAATAATAGTTCAGACAACATTCATCTTCCTTGCTTCTCTTACCAACCTCTACATAGAATGATGTGCTCTCTTCCTAAATTTTGCCATTGGAATAGCTTCTGTCATTTTGTAATATTCATCTTTCTTTTTTTGTCACAGTGTTTTTTTCATTTGTTCATTTTTGTCCATGCTATTTCTCCTTTTAGTTGCTTTTAGTTTTAATTTGTTATTGTCTGTATGCTTTGATTCCATTATTTAAATAAAAAGTTTCCAAAACTAAATAACAAAAATGACCAAGGGAACCATGCCAGTTTTCTGGCTAACAACCCAAGTAGACAGGCAATAATAATGTCTCTCAGGATCAGGTTAAATTAGACAGAAATACCAAAATTCTAGACCTATAATGTCCCTCAAGCCATGAAATGCAGTGTTGAGATAGGTGGTGCTGGAATGTTTGGTAACAGGGATTTTTGGGATTTTGGACATATACTGCACAGCCTGTTAATACCTTTGCTAAATATGTTTCATTTAGTTTGGATACAAATAATGTATTATAAATATAAATGTCAACATTATTAAATCAATGGAAGTTGTTCTTGTAGAACTAAGGCCCTTTTTATGCTGCACAATTGTAGCACTTTGAGCCCGTTTTAACTGCCATAGTTACATCCTATAGTTCTTGGGTTTTGTAGTCTGGCGAAATACTAAAGCTCCCTGATAGAGAATTCTAAATACCTCAGAAAACTACAGATCCCAAGGTTCCATAATAAGCAACCATGATAGTTAAAGTGATATGGAAGTGGTATGACTATATAGTTTAAAAGTGGCCTAATTGATAATGTTAAGATAAATGGGTGACTTTGCTCTACCCATTCCACCAATTCTCCCCACAGATCACCACCAAGTTTTCCAGCGTGCTTAGTTCATTTTTAAGAGCATAAACAGAGGAAGAATATAGAAAAAGGAATGGTTTGAAATACATTCTGAAAATAGCAAGTAAGAAACTTCAATCTTCATCCAGATTTTAGGAAAGGATGTAAAATAATACAGATCACATTAGTTTACACAGCATCCAGGTGACAAGCAGCTCAGTTTGGGCATAATCGACAATTTTAATCTCCATTGATTACAGTAATAAATTAATTGAAGGGATTAGTTGAACTTGTGCTATGTATTTGAATAAAAAAAGAGGTATAAAATATATCTCCACTATACAAAATCATGTTATTAGGTGCTCTCAAGGCAGCTTCAACTCCCTCATAGGTTTTTCTTGGTGTGATTTGTTCAGAAGAAGTTTGGCATTGCCTTTTTCTGAGGCTGAAAGACTATGACTTGCCCAAGGTCACCCCGTGGCTTTCCGTGACTGAGCAGGGCTTTGAACTCTGGTCTCCAGAGTTGTCTTCCAGTGCTCAAACCACTGCACTACACTGGCTCTTTTCCTTCAATAATAATTAAATACTATTGATGCAATTTCAATAGATGCTATATTTATTAATATGTACGATTCTGAGGTTTTGGTTAAAACAATACCTTAATCTCACATCCCCCAATCTGCAGATGTGTTTGGATTAAAGCTCCTAGAATCCCATTTATTATAGATGACGTTCACTTACAGAGATACTCCCTCCTTGCCAAAATCACAGACCTAAATCCAGTTGTTAGTCCCAGCTAGAGCAGTTAATGAGAACTAGGTAAATCAACACTTATGTATGTTTCACTGGTTCTACTCTAGTTGGAATTAATTGCATGATGTAAGCCATTATATTCAAGAGCCAACTTTCCATCTGTAAAATGGTAATAGTACTGACCTCTCCAGAGTATTGTATACCACACTTGCGTTAATCTGGGCCAAGCAGATCTTGCTGGCAATGTTCAATTATTTCTGTGCCACAGCCTGTGCTGTCTTGACACTATTCACATGTGGCATTAATAGTGTCAGAGGCACTTTTACTCCTTGGCTGTGAAAATGCCTCGAGGGCTACATCTGTACCTTACAGTGCTGTCTCTAATACTATTTGGTTTCACTTTGGAGATCTGCATTGGTGACAGTATCGTATCATCAGTGGTTCGTGGCAAACATAACTGTAGAAACCATGGACTATAAACATATTAGCAGTTAGTAGTGATGGAACTGCTCCAGGTTAGAAGTGTTGAAAATGGCCCTCTTCTACAGCCAGAACAAAAAAAGAAAGAAAAGCTGCTTTGTTAATCCGTCTCTGAGCTGGCTTATCTTCTGCAAATCAAACAGTGCCCCTCCAAATGGCCCATATTCATTTTGGGCTGCAGGGGAACAGCTGACTATGCTGTGCAGCAGTACAAGACGAGAGTAAATAAAATCTTCACCTAATGTTTAAAATGTCCATTCACACAGGTATTGCAGCTGTAGTATACTGGACACAGAGAGAATTCTCTGGGGCGGCAGAGCAGGGGATCTTTGGTCAGAGACTGTTTTTATCCCCTCTCCATTCAATATTAAATCTCTCAGTAGGAGTGTGGGACAGAAATAAGTGGGTCACTCAGCATTGCTGGGAAAATAAATGTCATTTTACATGTTGTGATTTGGTGCAAGCACTGCACTTCCATTCCAGCGCAAAAGCATTTTGCCAGAGCTCAGCAATGCATACGCACATTTCAGTTTATTCTCGCTTTTCCCTCAAAATAATTAAAATCCCAAATGGAAGTTTATAGCAGGTTTTTATATACTGATACTTTGCAAATTGCTATGAAGGGAAAAGCCAAGGGGAAAGCTTTCTGAAATAAAGGTAGTGACCTATTTCACTTACGTGCAGCAACCAGAATTAAATTTATTTCAGCTTTAAAACATGGCAACCATTTGAACAATTTAACACAGGCTTTTTTCTCTGCTATTAATAGAGGCCATTAATAAGTAACATTTACAGCTACATGTCAGCTCTCACAGCCTTTGCCATGTGCAAAATCCAGTGTAGCTTTGAACTATAGCAGAGCTCACCAAAAATATGCAGGCCATGCCACATGGCTGATACATATATCAGTGGAATATATGGGGATCATTGGTTATGAGGATTTATGATAGTAGTAATGATCAGGGGCATTATTTACATAGCTAATTATGATTTTATATAATTGCTGTGTTGCTACATGTGAAGGAAAAACATAAGAAAGTGGTCACCTTTCTGAAGACCTTTCTTTGCCTGGGCTCTTTACCTCCTTTACCTCTTTCTCACCTGGCCTTTTCCCCTTCCGCTTATCTTTCCTTCAGGAACCTGTTTCTCAAACCAACTGCATCTTCTCCTCAGTGCTTTAGTCTCATCAGGGTCCATTCCTGTTCCTGCTTATCATAGAATCATAGAGTTGGAAGAGACCACAATGGCCATTGAGTCCATCCCCCTGCCATGCTGGCACACACAGTCAAAGGATCCCCAGCAAATGGCCATCCAGCCTCTGTTTAAAAACCTTCAAAGAAAGTGACTCTACCACACTCTCAGTTAGCATATTCCACTGTTGAGTGGCTCTTACCATCAGGATGTTCTTCCTAATGTTTAGGTGAAATCTCTTTTCCTGTAGTTTGAATCCATCGCTCCATTTCCAAGCTTGTTCTAACATTCTTCCAATTCCCACTGCCTTTGTGAGATTTATTCTAGACAAGCTCACCCTGAAAAGTTAAAATATTTGTGAATGTGTCGCGATACCATAATAGTTCAATCAGCTGCCAGCATGAGTACAGGCAATAGCAGTTGAGAACTTTGGCATAGTAACTAAATGTATGCAAAATGAAGTCTAAAATATAAATAATTATAAGACGCATAGAAGGTGTCTTATAATTACTACATCACAGGCACTAAATACTATATCACAGGCACTTTTTTTCAGTGAGTAGGTGCATGAAGAAATATATGACCCTATTTCAGGGGCAAAACACCCTCTGCTTAGCACCGGTGCCACTCCCCATTGTGCTGTGGCTGTTTTCCTTCCCTCAAGAGAGCTGGTGCAGAGCCAGCTGCTTGGGCGTGAGGCAGGCATTCTGAACAGATTGAAGTGGTGGAGCATTGCCTCTGCCATGGCAGGTTTGACTTTGTTTGTGCATTCATTTTAAACATTTCTGTACCACTCAAGGGGAGGTACAACCTATGGGGAAAAATATTTAAAAATGAAAATATGAATATGAAAATGAAAGCATGAATATGAAAAAATGAAAATGCAGCAGTCTTAGTTACCCAGACTAGTGCCCTATTCCAAATGAAACAGAGAGTGGATGAAATCCTGTATGGCACAGCACAGCACAGTATTTCAACACCCCCTGGACTAACCACTGAGCTCCTGCAGTTGTCTGGTGACCATTCCATGCTGGTGGAGAGTAGGGGGAAGAACTGGGGAAGCATCTGGCTATATCCCTGTAGCCAGACATAAAATGATTACCTCATCTGCTAAAGTCTGCTGAGGCCCTCCAGCGGTCTCAGTGGATGATATAAGTACTTTGCATCTGGAGACATAGGCAGACACATCTTGGATCCCTCTTCCTGCTTTCCGTCAGTGCTGGAATGGCTGTTGTACAGGTGTGTGCGGCAGTTCTGTAGTAAGTATGGGGAGGGGCTTTGGTTGTTTTGAGGGAGGAAAGGAATACCAATCCCTGCAACGAACAACAACAACAGCAAAAGACATATGTAGATGAAAAGTGCATTGTGTGTGCCATTAAAAGGGTGGCACTTTGAGATTACTACCCTATTGATCATCCTGGATCTCTCAGTCGCTTTAACACAATTGATCATGGTGTCCTATTGGAGCAGTTGTCTGGAATGAGAACAGGCGGTACTGTGCTATGGTGGTTCTGCTCCTGTCTTCATGGCAGGTTCCAGAGATTAGCCCTGAAGGATCTTTGATCATTCCCATTGCCATTAAGCATTGGAGTGCCACAGGATTCCCTCCTGTCCCTCATGCTTTTCAGTTTCTATACAAAGCCACTGGATGAGGTCATAAGGAGCGTAGAGCTTGGATATGCTGATGAAACTCAGCTCTACTTACCCTTGTCATGGGAGTCAACTAGGTGATGCAGATGCTGGGCTACTGCTTGGTTCTTGTAATGGGCTGGATGAAGGTTAAGAAGCTGAAGCTGAACCCCATTAAGATGGAAAGTGTGTAGATTGGTGGATTTCAGGTCCAGGAACCAGGTAAACAACCTGCCCTGGTTACGTCACACTTCCCAAAAGGTGCATAGTGGGAGCAATATTCTGTGTGAGAATATAGGAGGGGGCATTCTCAGCTGTGGTACCCAGGTTGTCAGTGCGAAGTTTAGGGCTTTCTCTTGGTCCCACCACTTTCGCAGGCACTATAGGTGAGGGCTTGAGAAATAGCCTTCTCTGTAGCTGCTCCCAGGCTGTAGAGCCCCCTTCTACATAACAGCCAGTTGCCCCCCCCCTGCTTTGTTGCTGCTGGCAGGTGAGGAAGTTGTTATTCAAGCAGATTTTTTAAAATTTTAATTAGAAACAGTAGTGTATGTGTAAACCAGTATGGTGTAGTCAGAGACGAATCTAGGATGGAGCAACTGGGGTGTGTGCCCCGGGCACCAACGTCAGGAGGCCGCAAAACAGAGGAACTCCATTTTATATTATTTTTAATTTTGTATTGGTGATTTATGTCTCAAATAGGTTTTAACCATTTTAATCATGGTTTTAGTATCATTGGCATTTAATTCTTTTTTGAACTTTTGAAGAATAGGATTTTTAATATAATCTTGTTTGATATTTCTGTAAACCAGTGGTTCTCAACCTGTGGGTCCCCAGATGTTTGTGGACTTCAGCTCCCAGAAGCCCCAGCCACTATGCTCAATGCTCAGGGCTTCTGGGAGCTGAAGTCCAAAAATATCTGGGGACCCACAGGTTGAGAACCACTGCTGTAAACAGTCTTAGATCTCATCCCCAAGAGAAAGGCAGGGTATAAATTCAAGAAATAAATAATAAATATATAAATTAAGCTTTGAATAAAACCTTATTTATTTGGAAAGGAATTTCTTTGCTCCATTCTGATTCCCATACTGCAGATGAAATTGTAGATGTACCATAAAACTGTGCTTTTAAAAAATTAAAGGAATTAGTAAAGAATTAAAAACATAATTGCATAATATTGTTGAAGGAAATCATGGTATTTTGTTACTGTTAACAGTGGCATTAGGATTTATTGGTGAGATAATACACCACCTAGTGGCGTGAACGTCATTTTAAACAATGATATTTTATGATATGATTCAATCTTTCAAGCTGCAAGGGTAGAAATAATTGTGGGGCTATAAAAATATGTAAAAAGGCAAGTATCTTCAGCTAAGTACTTCTGTTGGCTTCACTTAGTGTTACTGTTGTCTAAAAAGCAAAATCTACTGGAGCCAGTACAGTGCAGTGGTTTGAGCATCAGACTATCACTCTGGAGACCAGGCTTCAAATCCCTGTTTGACCATGGAAATCCACTGGGTGACCTTGGGCAAGTCACATTTTCTCAGCCTCAGAGGAAGGCAAAGGCAAGTCTCCCTGTGAACATATCTTGCCAAGAAAAACCTGTGATAGTTTCATCTTAAGGTTACCATAAGTCAGAAACAACTTGAAGGCACACGACAACAACAAAAACTGGCAACTTTCCAGACTAATTAATTAATTAATAATATATTCTGGTTTTCTTCCAAAAAGGTGATAGTAGTAGCTAACAATGAAAAAGAGATTCAAACAAAAATCTTGATTTTAAAAAAGAATACAACTGAATAAATTGAAAATGCAATGAAAATCACAACAAAAACCAGCTAGCAGTAAATAGTCACTTCTTCAGCAAACCAGCTTACAATCCAGTGGTATGTCTCAATAAAAATTCTCTGCCTGCGAGAGGACAACAGAGTGGGAACCAACTTACTCTCCCTTCCCAAAGAATTCCAGAGTTTGGGAGTGACTTCTGTGGAAAACTAAGTTTTGTCCTCTGTAATTGTGGACTCTTGCACACTGATATAAAGAAGTGTGACTTCTCATGATATAGCTTCTTGGCTTTTGCCCAGTTTTTCTGGTTTTTGTCATTCCATTCATTTCATTCTTTTGGAAGGATGTTTCTAAACATTCCTTAGATCTGTACTTATTATTTAAGCGCAGTCTGATATGCTGGGTGATCTGATGGTTTGAAGGGCAACGTTTCTCCTATTTGTTTTTTGTTTGTTTTTGTTTAGAGTACTGTGTCAACTGATGCACTGTTGCACTGTAACATTGAAGAGGGAGAAACTGAGAGAGAAGGGGGAAAGAGAACGATCCTTGGCCATTTCTGCAGGACGTCATTGTCAGAGTTCAACTCCCTGACTGTGCCTTTCTTCCAGCAAGGGAAGGAAGGCAATAGTATTTGCCCAAGAGAAAGAGGCAGTGGGGGGTGTCCAGTGCAAACAATCAATGAAAAACGCCGAGCAGAGCCAGAGTCAAGATTGAATCCAAAAGGTCCAGAACACCAAAGGTCAGTCCAAAAAGGTCAAGAGAGCCAGAACACAAGGTTCATGGGAGCTTGATAGTGATTTGCTACAAGCAAACAGCAAGCCACACCAACCAACTTGTATGCAGACAAAAACAAGTGTTATTCATCATTGTTCTGTTTGCTCAGCCTTGCTCAAATGGCTTCCCTCTGAGCTGCTCGTTTCAGTCTCCTCCATGATTGAAGGCTAGGGGACAAAGGTGAATCTAATTCCTCAAAATCATTGCTTGTCCCCTCTCCCACTGGCACTGGTCGTGGCAACTAAGGCCCTTTTTGCATGGCATTTTTGACGCGAAAGGGCCCCTTGAGCATTGCGCACATGTGAGGAGTGGTCCACATGATGCACTCACATTTGCGTGATGCTCCAGGGCCCAGCAGGGACCGCTCAAGCATTTTTTCATTTTTGGCTTGAAGGCAAAAATGCGGTGCGGTCGCACATCACTCTGGGGCCCCATGTGCACTTACCTTGCATGTGGAGCCTTGGGAGCCGGGCCGGTCATGCTTCCTGTCCAGTGCAGCCTGGGAAGGTCCCAGGCTGCACTGCGAAAGGAAGAGGCAGAGCTCTCATGCAAGCAGGAAGCTCGTGCGGAGCCGAAGAAGCAGGGAAGTGAGAGTCTCTCTCTGGAAGCTGCTCGCACAAGTACCACACCCCAGTGCCAAAAATAGGTGAGTTGTGGAAGAATCATAAGTCTCAGCTTGTCTTTCAGCTGATGGGGCTGTTTTCAGGACAGTTTGGTCTATCACTGTTTCTGTTTCTGGCACAATCAATTGCTCATTGACCTTAGAACCATCATCTATCACAGTTGTCCTGCATTAGGAATGGGAGAAGGATGGGACCTGGGCAATGGTTCTGCATGACATTGTCTAGATCCTGTCTTTCTCCCATTCCCAGGTGGTGCAATTGCGCTGCAAATCATTGACGGGTTTTCCCCGTCAATGACCAGTGATCACACAACAATAGTTGTGCTTCCTGCCCCAGTACAGCATGGGAGAGTACCCGGCACTATTGCGTTTCCTCCATTTGTGGAGACAGCCAGTGCAGAGGGGAGCACTCCTGTTGTTCTCTCCTTCTGGCATATAATTCAGAGAATTCTCTCTTTTCTCACCTTAATTCAGTGGCACAGTTCATTGAGCTGAGGAATCAAAACTGTTGTCTTGTTTGAAGAACATCTAGAGGTATACCATAAAACTAGCAACGTGAACCAATTTTTGAGGGAAGTATGAAGGGCTAACCATTAGGCTTGTTAGCCCTGAAGTTTGGTGACAGATCCCAAAATCAAAGTAAAAATACTGAATGGCTGGAATACTTCAAGAGAAAAAAGGGTGCCTGATTTTTCCCCACTAATTTTCAGTGCTGCTATTCCACTGATTGTCAGATAAGACATAGGCCATTTCTGCATTACAATGTTGTAGTGCTATTATTCCACTTTCAACATCCTATGGGATCCTGGGGTTTGCAGTTTAAGAAGGGACATTTTGACTTCTCAGCCAGAGAGCTCTTGGGCCTCAGGAAACTACAAACCCCAGAATTTCACAGAATGTTGAAATGGAATAATAGCACTACAACAGGGTAGTGCAGAAAGGCCCATAAATATAAGAAAAGATCTTGGTTCAATGTTCATGAAGAAAAAACTGGCTTAAATCAAAACATTGATGCCACTAGCACCATCATGCTTGGTAACAGCAGCCCAAGAATTCAACAGAAGTCTTCCAGACCAGCTACCTGATATCATTTTAAATGAAGATGTGGGGAACTGAATCTAGGGCTTCCTCTACATGCAAGACATGTGCTCTGTCAGGAACTAAAGCCTCTCTTTTGAACCTACCCTACCTAAAGGAAAGTTTTTGTTTCTACAGATAACAAGTCCTTAAAATGGTAGGACGCAAAATAAATTTACAAGTACTTCTTATTTGTT
Organism: Iguana delicatissima; assembly: GCA_948472985.1. Taxonomy (NCBI): domain Eukaryota; kingdom Metazoa; phylum Chordata; class Lepidosauria; order Squamata; family Iguanidae; genus Iguana; species Iguana delicatissima. Next base: position 24,805 of record CAOKZL010003296.1, on the reverse strand, counting down.
CTCACTTGAGTGATTACACTAATACATCCTCTACATTTTCAACATAATCTAAACTAATGAGATCAAATACCATTTTAATGAAAACATGACATTTCTAGTTTACTGATTTATTTCAGCTTAAATCACACTTGATAGCATAAACAAGAGAGTTTGCAACTCCAGCCAAAGCATTTTTGTATTCAGAACAGTAACCATTAACAGGTTGGCATCTTGTTCAATATTTATGAGATTAGAAGTTAGACTTAAGACCTTGTAACTTTTAGGATTCACATTTACAGTTGTTAACGACTGAATATGACCCTGAAAACTGACCTCCTAACCCAGAATCACCCCAACCATTAGGCTGCTGAGGCACTGCCTATTGGGGTGCTGGGAAATGGCTGTGATACTCTCCTGACTGAGAACACTGAGACAAGCAGCTGAAGCAGGACCCCAAGGGATATGGACATGACATTAATCAAAGTACATGCTCCATCATTACCAAGGTCATCAATAAGACCTTGGGCAATAAAATCAGTTTTTGAGTATGGTGTACTGGTCATCAGTATAGTTTTCCTTTTTCCAGTGAGTCCTTTATATAGGAACGTGGAAAGCTGTTTCCTATCAGGGGCCTTTTCATATTAAACAAGTTTTAGTGCTATGATTCCACTTTAACTCAGGTGGCTATGGAATCCACGGATATGTAGTTTAATCAGGCACTAGAGCTCTCTGGCTGGGAATTCTAAACATTCCTCCCTAAACTGCAAATCTGAGGCTTCCACAGAATGGAAATAAGGCAGTTAAAGTGGAATCTTAGTGCGACAGCTGTGCAATCTGAAAGGGCCATCAAATCCCAGATTTGCAGCAATGATTAGAGTTCCTCTCCAGAGTCTTATGGGGAGACGTTTCACATCACCTGTTAACTTGCTCCTTTTTAATTGGTTGTTATCAATAAACTGAATGGAAGACTTTCTGCCTTTGAAGTAGGTGTTCTTTTCATTTTATTCCTTTTGTGATGAAAATTGTTTTATTTTGTAACAAAATAACAGAAAGGAACAGGAAAGACAAAGCAATACAACATCACTAAAGAAACTCAAAACAAATGCCCTAAACCAGTGGTTCTCAACCTGTGGGTCCCCAGATTTTTGTGGACTTCAGCTCCCATAGTGGCTGGGGCTTCTGGGAGCTGAAGTCCATGAACATCTGGGGACCCACAGGTTGAGAACCACTGCCCTAAACAAATGCTCATTGCTTCATGAAATGTTAGTGTTTCATGAAATTTGGGGCTGGCTCCTACTTGTCCAACATTAATGGATGCTTTTTAATTTGTACAGCCTGAGGATGTGGACAGAATCCTTGGAGTGGTGAAAGTCCTCACATATATTGTAGACCCTTTGCCCTTCTTGACTTATTACAAAGTCCAGAGAGGGGCCTGCCTGGATCACTAACAGGAGTAATTAATGCCTCTCTTCAGCCCTACAGGATTCAAACAGTCATAAGATTGTGGCTGAAAAAGACTTCCCTGAATCCTACTCTATTGGAAAATTACCAGCCAGTCTTTAATATTCATTTTTGGGGTAAGGGACTGGAGCATGTGATGGCCTCTCAGTGCGGGGTTCCTGGATGAGATGAATGATCTAGAATCACCAGTTTGGCTTCAGGTCCAATTATGGGACAGAAACAGCTTCAGCCACCTTGTGGATCTTCACAGGGTGGAGGATAGGGCAGCTGATTCTGTTGGTCTTCTCAGTATCCTCTTCGGCTGATTTATAATTCCTCAAGTCCTAGCTGGAGGGATGAACTCAGAAGGTGATGCTGGGGGCTCGCACTCAATTCCTTGGCTGTTGGGCATTGGCCTGCTGGGACCAATTTTCTCTGCATATTTAACATACATGAAAAAGCTGGGAGAGACTGTCCAGACTCTGGGAGTTTGGTATTATGTTGGTAACATCCAACTCTATCTCTCCTTTCAACCTCAATCCAAGGAAGCTATTTCACTTCTAAACCAGTTTAAATCAACGGCAATAGACTTGATGAGAGCAAACAAATTGAAATCCATCCTGCTGATCAAACAACAACAGATGTCAGGAATAGGGATCAAATCTGTGCTGGATAGGATACAGCTGAGAAAAAGAAACAAAGACCTGGTGACTAAGGTTGAGAGTTATTAGCCCTTTTTGCATGGCAGCGTACAAGTGAAAGGGCCCCTTGAGTGTTGTGTAAATGTCAGGAGTGGTCTGCATGACACACTCCCATTTCGGCCACGCTCAAGGCCCACAAGTGCAGCAAATACGCATTTTCTTATTTTCGGCTTTTAGCTGAAAATAAGCCGCGCTTGCACAAGGCTCATGGGCCTGGGCCACACTCACCTGCAGTGTGGAGCCTCTGGAGCCGGACCTGTCGCACGTCCTCTCCTCAGTGCAGCCTACAACTCCCAGGCTGCACTGTGGAAAGAAGGGGTGGGGCGCGGGTGGGGCTCTTGCTAGCAGGAAGGAGCTGCGGAGCCCAAGCAGCAGGGAAGCAGGAGGCTTGCGAGAGCCTGCCTGCCCAGGCTTTTCACGCAAGGCCCACACTCCAGCAACATGAGAAGGTAAGCTGCGGAAAGGGCCATTGACATAGGCCTTTTCTGCAGCACCCTCCCATAAGGATGGAAGAAGAATGGGACCATGACAATGCTTCTGCATGACATCATCGTGGTCCCACTGCTCTCCTGTCCCCAGGCAGTGTGATTGTAGATTAAATCATTGATGAGTTTTCCCCACCAATGAGCCACAATCACACCACCATTCCACCCTTGCCTGTCCTGCAGAAGGGCAGGAAGCATAATGGCGGTGCTTCTTGCCCCAGCACAGTCTGGGAAAGTACCTGGCTGCACTGTGGAAGGAAGTGGCATGTCCATGGCACTCCCTTATTCAGGGAGGTGGTCCTAGGCAGAAAGGAATGCTGCCGTCACGCTCTTGCCACCAGATGCCAGCCCAAGAAGGTGAGTTGTGGAAAGGGCCATGGACTGCCAGAAGCCTGAACTGATTAATGTAACAACACTGCATTTTACATGAATTTTCACAAAATACTTTATTTCTAAAGTTACTATAACAAAGGACACAGTTCATAACTACTGAGTCAGCCCGTGTTTTCTAAAGTCACTGCTAATAAAAAAGAACGTGTTATCATAAATAAACTAATTGCCCTTTTATATGAAGGTTCTGTTTTTAGTGTTAATGTCAGGGCCCCTCATTAAGTTGGACCTGTGAAACTAATCAGGTGAAAAATAAGGGTCTGTCACAACATTGTTTATAACTGTTTATAACTGACCCTTTGGATTTGTCCAGAACTGTCTGATGGCATTAGCATTTCAACTCCTGACAAGGCTGAATATATCTTATCCAAAACATTTGGGGCCAGAAGTATTTTGTATTTCAGGTATTTTTAAATTGTGAAATACAGTCCTCCCTCCACATTCATGGGTTTGACCTTCACAAAATTGGATCTTTAGGCCACTGCTGATACTACTGACCATGGTGCCGTTCTGGAGTGAACACTGTGGACACTGTATTGTTACAGTTTTAATTCTTCCTCTCAGGCCATATCCGGAAAGTATTGCTGAGGGGAATCACTGTCCTGACACTGTCTGACACTGTCTGACATCTTTGGCATATAGTGTCCTACAGGATTTTGTTCTGTTCCTCATGTTATTCAATATCTGTATGAAGCCACTGGGAAAAATCACTTAGGGCCTTTACGCACTATATAGTTATAGTGCTATTATTCTACTTTCAACATCCTTTGGAATTCTGGGGTTCGTAGTTTACTGAGGCCAAAGAGCTCTGTGGCTAAGAATTCTAAATTCCTCTCCCTAAACTGCAAACCCCAGGATTTCATGGGATGTTGAAATGGAATAATAGCACCGTAACAGTATAGTGCAGAAAGGCCCTTAGTTCTCAAAATAAATATGATCCGCTTGATGCATGCATAAAAGTGTGGTGCTAAGACATCACATTCTCTGAAGGGATACTTTTACTTGGGCAGGCAGCCTGGTTTATCACATCAAGCCCAGTTTGATTCTTGGGTGGTGGGAACACTAGGTGAACCATATTTCCATACCGGACAAAATGTGGTTGGGTTCAATTTTTTTAACCAGTTTAGTAAAAACCAAAAGCCAAACATATATTGGCACGATTTAGTGGGCTCTACTGTACCACCCATTCCACTACTTTTGCAATAGGGCAGCAGGTACAAAAACCTGCAGGCAGTGTACCATGTGTGGGAAATTCACTTGCAAGGACCATTGCAGCAATGAAACAACAGGCTCTGGTTCTCTGTAAGCTATCTGGCAATAAGAATTATCCTCACTGTGCATCATTTCACTCAGCAGAGATTATTTTGTAATTGGAGTAGAAATTGTCCTGTGTTACCATTACTATTAGATCTTTAACAAAGAAACATCAACAGCTGATTTTTGTTGTTGTTATTGTTTAGATTTGTGTTTAGATTTGTGTTTCCAAAAGTATTGGGCTCAACATGGAAATTACAGTAAACAGTTTTGAAGCCACATAAAACTATATTGGTTACCTATTTTGCAAAAAACTATCAAAGAAAATGTTTGAGCTCATGTGAACATGTGCTTCTGCCTCTGGGTGTTTTGGTATTGTGGAATACCCTTATTATTGTACCCACAAACATTCATATAGGCATCAGGTACCTCAAGACCAATTGGAATTTCCACGGGGGAAAATCCCCAAAGCAAGCACTTAATGCAATTTTTTTCCAATTAAGTAATAACTTACAATAACACAAGACTTAAGAGGCACTGAAAGCCACTTTAAATATCAATTCTTTCCATATTTATGATTGATTCAGAATTTATGTCAGCTGAAAACCTCTGGGAACCCAAAATTCCAATTTTTTGTGCTTTCTTTTGGCATAATAGGACCCACACTTGGTGTGTGCATGGCAATTCCAAAAGATTCTGAACTGCTGCACAGTAACTGAGGAATTCAGATAACTGGTATATTGAACAGAGGTCAGAAGACAGTAAATTCAATAAAATATTGTTGGAGTGTATCTTACATCACCCAGAGCAGGATGTACTATATTGTTGAAATGACCACACAAATCTATTCAGTTTATAATATCAGTTAATTAAAACTGATAGATGAGTTTTCCTTTTTCTGGAAATATTCACTGAGAGCTAAAGAATTTCCTCCTTTCTGGGAAAAAGTGTGTTGGTAGGGGATCAGTAAATCCTTTGGTTAATTAAGGGGAAAAAGACAAACACTAATTTGTCAGTACAGGTGCATTAAGTTTGATAATGTTTTAAAAATTTATAGAAGCAGTTACTTCAAGGTCCAATGTGAATTATGAAGCCTAATTTTCATTTCATAGCTCTGTGATAAAATTTTATCCATGTTATAAAAAGGGCCTTTGCTTAAAATGACCGGAAATCTGAACTACCTGGCCATGCCATAAAAAACACATTCCACTCTAGCAAAGTGTCAGACAAGCCACGTTTAACTGAAAATTGATCGATATGTCTTCCTTTTACACATGAGTGCATTCACTTTTTTCTTCATAGGATAATACTTTTTTTTTAATGGATTTCCCATTAATATTGGTTTTTACTGTTAGCAAGAAAAGGCAGACGTATAAAAAAAGACAGGAACCACAAAGAAAAAGTTTTGCGATCTTTAATGGTATGGTGGATGATACCAGGAAGTGTTATGTTGTTCTGTTAAAATAAAAAACAGGTGTCATATTAAATACTGCGGATGCTCCAGCACCTAAGTGTAAAAGGGATGTAAGCACAATTGAAATGGACTGCTTTGGGGAGACTCTTCCTTTATTCTGGGAAAATCCAAGGATGTAGCTGACTAACAGTAAATGAAAATGTAGCTATGCGTTGTGGTGTTTCAACAGCCACATTTTTCAAAACGTTCTGCTGACCTGAAAACAGCTTAATTTGGGCAGTCTCATGGCACTCACTGCCCACGTTTAATATTTCAGAGTTCTTCTTTTAGACATTGTCTCTAGCTACAAGAAATAAAAATTTACAGAAGAGTAAAAGCAGGTAGCTATTTTTACACGCTGACTGTAAAACTGGAGCGACACTTACTATGTTCAGGTTATGTGCCAAATATATGGCCTGGAACAGCCTGCAAGCTGACTGACCTCCCCTCTCCCTGCCAACATTGAATGGTTATATTAGGTGCTAACAGGCCTTTTGAGGCATTACCTTAAAAGCAGGCGTTAAGCTAAGACCTTGTGGATGAGAAAGTTACTGGCTTCATCACTTAATTAAGGAAGATAGTACTGGTTATTGAAAGCCCAGTGCACTCACAGACATACATAAAAATTGTGAGACAGTTTGCTTTAATTCTCACTTGAGGAAATAGACATTTTATTATAGTACACTTTGCGGCATATCATCAAGGAACTCAATGAAAATACAAATAGACTGAGGCCATTTCTGCACTACACTGTTACAGTGCTATTATTCCACTTTCAACATCCTGTGGAATTCTGGGGTTTGTAGTTTATTGAGACCAAAGAGCTCTTTGGCTGAAAGTTCTAAATGCCCCTCCCTATACTGCAAACCCCAGGATTCCGTAGGATGTTGAAAGTGGAATAATATAACAGTGTAGTATGGAAATGGCCTTAGTTAGTATGGTTACTGGTTCATACAGAGCTCCTACTGAAATCTGAATAAAACTGGTATTTATCAAGCATGGAAGCAGGGATGGGGGCTTGCCTATACATCCTAAAGGCACAAGATCCCTTCAGATCTTGGAAGCTAAGCAGGTTAGTACATCGATGGGAAACTGCCAATGAACACCAACTGCTGTAGGCTATAGTTCAGAGGAAGGAACTGGCAAAACCACCCCTGAGTCTTCCTTGCCTGAGAAAATCCTACGAAATTCATTAAATATTTTCGTTTTCTAATGTTAAATGCAATGAGTTAGAATTGTTTAGCTTATTAACAATTCATTGAACACATTAACCTTTTCTTACTAACTTTCTTACCTCTGAGCATAACAGTCCACATTATCCATTGCATACATGGTGAGATGTGGTGACAGCAGAAGTAGATGTCTGCTGCTTCAGGAGCACTTGTTTCTCAAAATATCGGGCTTCTAGGGTGTCCAAAGAGCCAAGATAGTCCTCCATTACTGCTGTGGCTGTGTGGATACCTCAAAAGAAAAGTCCTCAAGAAAAAGGTGGCACAGAGCAGGCAGTCTTCTCCTTTCATCACTGTTGCTGCTGCATTTCCCCCTGTTTTCTCTGCCAGCATCCTTTTCCCTTTCACCACTACTGTTGCTGTCATATTCTCCTCTATTAGCGTAGTTCCTGGGCAGCCAATATGATCTTGGCTGCTGTATGAGGACAGCAAGGCCCCAAACAAGGCTAACAAGTCCACACTGGGAGGTTAGGCCTTGAGGCTTTAGCATATACTGCTGAGGTCATCAGGATGGGGCAGGACCTTAGGTCTTCTGCATCTGCTGTGGTTCTCCCAAATGCTCCTGAAGAGACATCTAGGAGTCAAAAAGGACTTGTTTCACAGCATACAGAATATATACCCTCTCAAATGTCTCAATTTGTAGGAACAGTCCTAATCAATCCTTTGTCATATCACGTTTTCAGCTGTTTTTAAAATACTCTTGTTTCTCTATTTTCTTCCTGCTTTGTCCTCAGCTTACTTCAGTTGCTGTAAACTGACTTCAAAGTGCAAAAGTAATTTGCTCTCAGTTAACTCAACTGGGGCAGGGAGAGGGGGGAGGGGGAGAGCCTTGTCCTTTGCAAGAGGCTCAGGCAAAAACAACCTGCTGCAGTCTCTCCTATGTTTGTCTGTGCTTTCTCATTAATAACCTTAGCCATATTGATATCACTCTCATGTTGCTTGCCTATATATCCCAGTTTTCATCTGTGAAATGATGAAGGGTATCAGCTATAGTCAGACTGGTGAATCTGGATGCTCATGGTAATTACTGTTTCTAGGACTTCATGTGTTTGTGAATACATGAGAGCATTAAGAACCTCTGTCCAGGCCTCTGCTCAAAAGTGAATTGGATCTTTGTGCATTCCATCCCTGGGATAATTCAACAAGGTGATTGGGTAAGTCCTGCTACAAGCCATAACCACAGAAGGCAGAGGAGCCTTGGGGTATACCAGTAGTGTTCTCAAACATCTCATAGTAGAGTATCCCTCTTGTTTTCAACTACAACTCTTGTTTTCAACTACAACTAAAAAAGTTTACTTTAAGATCATGAAAGAGACAATTCTCATCTTCGAGGAATTACTCCAGCATTTTTGAATGAGATACTGATCCAAGCAAAGAACAATGACATGCAGAGAAGGCCTTGCTGACTCTTTGACTTGTGGTGCCAAAACTACATGAATAACACAGGCAGGAGGCTTCAGTTTTCTTTTAAATTAGTCAGGGTCAACAAGTCGTAGGACCATTGGAGTTATCATGAAACTTAAGCATACCCAGGAAATCATATGAAAAATTGTGTTCTGGTGTGCTTTTTCTACTTCTTCAAAATTTTAGGAAGTCAAATTTCTCCCCTGCAATAGCTTTTTAGCTTGGCCAGGAACAGTCCACATGACATCATTAGTATGTCACATGTAAACTGGATCCTCTCCATAGTCCCCCATCCCACATGACTCCTGTAACAAATCTAACCCATCCTTCTACTGCTTTCTGGAACTGTAGATCCCAGTGCTCATTTCTATGCATATTCTAGATGGACTCACAACCACAGATTCAAGGTGACTCAAGACTATTGATAGGTCAGTTTTGATTTCCATCTCTGTAAGTTGTGCAGTCCCTCCCTCCCCTCCCTCCAGCTATATTTTTGGATGTGAAAGAAATTTTATCTTTAGGTGAATCGTGAAGAAGCAAGAAACATAGCCAATGACCCCCTGAAAGCTGCTTTGGTGATTTATTTCTAAGTTCCAGATAAGTTTAGATAGGAAATAGTTGGTTTGTTCATTTTATTTTAAAAGCAACTGAGTCTTTCTGAACTTCTCTCTGTGTTGTTCTTACTGTGAATTAGAAACTGGAGTCAATTTGTCTCTTGTCTCATATGAGGATTGGCTTCAGCTATGCACTTTCCATGCTAACATGATTTTAGAGGAGTTAAAGGAGGTTCTGAAACATCAGTAAATATACAGGCCTGTTTTTTTCCATATCCAAGTCATATGAATACTAAAAACAAGAGACAGTGATGCTACCTCTCAGAAATAAGCAATGGGTTTTTTACAGCATGTCCTAACATGTGCAGTTGGAATTGCAGACATATCACTTTGTCAGAGCTCCATCAGTTTAGTTCAGAAACACTGGTCTCATAAGCCTTACTAAGCTTTTTATTCAACATGACATTTATGGGAATGTTCTGGCTCTGCCCTCCCAATATCGGTTTCATTGCCCTTTTCACAAGGAGGATGACAGTCTGAAGTAGACAGCCTCCACTTTCTATTCAGCTTTCCATGTGAGCGGCAACCCTAATTTTCCAGATTTCCAATTCATATGAGGCTTTCTTCTTCAGATATGCCACCACACATAGAGCATGAAGTGAAGACAGAGGGGGTAGGGCTAGCATACTTCCCTACACTGAGTATTGAGAAAACACATAGTTGACAGAGATGCCACGTTAAAGCATGGAAACACAAACAGACCTTCACTTCAGACTGCATGTAATAGTCTCAGAAGATCAGTAGTAATGCCAGACAATTGTTTGGTTCTTATGGAAATGAATAGTAAGGAGTCTTACTTTTGTATACTCCCCCCCCACACACACACCTTCTGCATTCAGCAATTCCTACCATCCTATCCTGGTTTAAGGAAAAGTAATCTTTGCTCTTTCACCTGAACTGGAAAACTATGGCTTGCCCTTGCCCTGCAAACCAAGACTGCAAAGTAAGATTGGGAAAATCATTTCATCTGAACCACCTAAATGTGCCAAATGAGTGTGGCAGATTAATAGAACAATGCTGCTTAACATTTATTATGGCACAGTGAGATTCAGAAACCGCTTTCAAATGGTAGTTGTTGCTCAAGAAGATGTCCCAGCAAGCAAGGGAGCTTCATGAGAGTTCAAAAAACAGAGATTTTGGCAAAAACATATTCATGATTTAAAATCAGAATAGCAAAATGGCAGGCAGAATAACAAATCAGCATGCTCAAGTTGCTGAATCGCTGGAGAAAAGTTAAATCATTCATTCAAGCTTCATAGAAAAACAAGGATTTAACACAGAAAAAGTAGGAGACAATTTGGCCATGCAACAGAACAGAATATTTTTATCAGTATATTATTTTTAGCCAAGTGTTACATATTCTCTCTCTCTCTCTTTCTCAGAGCTTTGTTTACATATTATTGAATCTAACAAGTATGCAGAACTCCTCAAGACAGTACCACATACTGAAGGCTAACCCATTAAAACCAGGGGCTTAGCCATTTTAATATTCACTAGAAGTCTTACTGTTATTTAACCTTAATAGCAAAACTGTGCAGTTTCCCAAAGAACCATATCTATTTTTCATCAGTTGTGCAGAAAAATAATGTAGCATTCACACAGGGAGAATATGCTTTTGAAGTGTTACATTGTTAGCATGTTGATTAAGACTCAAACTCAAAGATCTGGAAACTGTGCAATTGTAGACATCCTTATTTCATTTCAGGCTTGTGAGATGAATCCAGGGACTGACATCGTAGAAAACTGAAACAAAGAATGTAACAGTGAAATATATATTCTTCATTTTTTCCCTTCAGGATTCTTCTTTGCAAATCCTGATGTTAAATATGCTCCAATAAATATGCCAATATTTACTGCAACATTCTACCCCTGTACTTTATATTAATATCTGATCCTGGTACCTGAAAGCTGGCACTGTATTTAGCATATCAGTCTTTTACAGACCCAAGCGTATATTAATTTAGCCACAACAGGAAAGTGCCTAGAGGCATCTTTGAGTAATAAATTTTATTTGGCACAAGTTTTTGCAGATATATCCTTACTTCACCTGATGCATGTATCTTGTCTTTTTTGGTATATATTTATACTAGGGATGGGCCAACTGAATCCTTGAATCCTCAAATCTTTGGCAGGGATTCGAGATTCGGGAATCTGAATCCCTGTGCCAAAATAGGCAAACGGAATCTTTCGAATCTGCCATTCAAACAGTTTGTTGGAGACCAGGACGCCTGAAAACCTGGGAGACCAGGACACCCGAAAACCTGGGAGACCAGGACACCTGAAAACTTGGGAGACCAGGACACCTGAGAATTTGGGAGACCAGGACACCTGAAAACTTGGGACCAGGATGGGATCCTGCTCCTCACCTGTTTCCCCACCCAACGTGGGCACGGGTGATTGGCCGGCAGACCAGCATAAAGCCTTGCACGTCCTGGAGGCTGCCATTTCTCCCTCCTGTTGCCTGTGCCCCTAATGCTGCCTCTCCCTGCAAGGTAATTTTGGGATAGGGATTGGGAGGTGAGGGACAGAGGAGCAAAACTGAGTTTGTGTGGGGGTCTAGGAGCTTGTGGGAATGTCCCAGGGGGTTCCAAAGACTGCAAAAAGGGGTTCTGGGGTTCCATGCAAGCCATGCCAGCCATACTTTCCCCTTCACCAGCTTTCTTTGGTCAGTTCTGGGATTAAGAGCGTCATGATGCCACTTCCTCTCTTACTTTCTGTGTCTTGAATACATGAATACTTCAGTTAACCCATTTTGAAGCTCCCTTTTTATGCTTCTCAACCCCTTTTCCTCTATCTAGCTGCAAGTTTATAAGCAGCATTGCCATTGGAAGGGTTGCAAAGGAGAGCTGGAGAAACACAGATTTTTGGTCTTGTGTTGCAGCAGCATGTCTGTGGTAAACAATGAATGCCAAAAAACCTGAGCTGAGAAAGAATGGAATTCTACTCTAGCTGATTCTATAGGAGGAATATGTGTTGCCTACAACAAACAAGGTGAACACTAGCTGCCTCCAGAATCGTTTATTGAGCATGCATTAATCTCTATAATTTTTTGTTTTGAGACTGAAGGGTAGGGATTGGGAATTGTTGAGACCAGCCTAGAGATTTGACTTGAGTGTCCCTTGCAGGACTTGAGGGTAGAGAATTGACTGGACTAGAGGCTTGTTTGTGTGTGTGTGTGTGTGTTTTAAAGTGCTTTCTTTGTTGCAGGACTTGAGACTTGGCTCTTGAGACTGCAGGGTGCAGAATTGAGGTTGGACTAGAGGCTGTTTGTTTGTGTGTTTTAAGTGCCCTCCTTGTTGCAGCACTTGAGACTAGACTGGAAGGTAAAGTCTTCTTGAGATTTCAAGGACAGCTGAACATTTCTTTGCATCACTCCCTTGCAAACCTCTTTCAGACACAATTCTGGGGTTTGGAGTTTTACAAGGTGTCACAGCCTTCTCTGCCAAAGTATGCTGGCGCATCATCAGACTACAAACCCCAGGATGCCAGAAAGAGCTATGCAAAGAAAAGCTAGTTTTGACCTGGATTATCTCTGTACTGTAATATGTGGCCCTGTTTACACAGGCAGAAAAATGTGGGATTAATCCATATTTCCCTGCCTGTGTAGAAAGGGCCTTCATGTCATTTTCAATCTGGAGAGATCCTGAGGCAAAACTATGACAATTGTCCTGGCCAGATTTCTTCAGAGGGAGGTTTGCGTTTGCCTAAGTTTTTGCTAAGGCTGGGAGAGTGTGTCTTGCCCAAGATTATCCTTCTTTTCCTTGCTTTTTAAATCCTTTTTTAAAAAGGGATTCAAAAGATTCAAAATTTGTGAGATTCGTGGATTCCCAGAACCTTCCAGGGATTCAGATCTGGATTCGGATTTGGAAAATTCTGGATTCGCCCCATCTCTAATTTATACACGTCTGAGCAGGAGAGAAAGAGGAGAACTGAAACTCTGTAGGAACAAATGTTGATAGTTGTTTTAACAATAATCATTTAATAAACAGGAGCTAGAAGACTTCATGGATATCCAAGCAAGGATCACCAGCTCAAGGTGTGAATAATGATGAAAAAGTCTTTGTCCAATCCAAGTTACAAGACACAGCCTTTAATTTCTCTGTGTTAGCTATTTAGTTATACAGCCATAATGCTACAAGATGTGATGGCAGTCACTGGCTCAAACAGGCAAACTAATAGAGCTCTATCAGCAATGATAGCTAAAAGGAATCTCCATAGCCAGAAGCATGTGGTTGGGGCCTCTTCTTGCTGCTCTGCTTGTTGACTTCCAGAAACATCTGGAGGGCTACTATTGGAAACAGGACCAGATGGGCATTTGGTCTGTTCCTGGAGGGATCACAAGTTATTGTGAAATACAGTATTTGATAGTATTTGATAGACAACATGCATCAGGAATCTGCATTTTATGGCTGGCATATAGCCGCAGTTAGTATTCAGTAGTAGTTGATATCGGATATGCAGCTGTGATCAATCTATGACAGCCAGCATGTGGTAGAAGTCAACGTTTGACAGGATGTGACAGCTGTCATTCCATTTCTCTGATACCATTTGCAGTTGTTGCTCAAATAAAATACAATGATTTTATGCATTGTTACCGACACAGCAGCTTGGAAAGTTACTTAGCAAAAGAATGGCTATAAGGACATGCTGCAAATCTCCCTAACTGAGCCATATTGAATATCAGAGCATCATCCTTTCCAAACTCTCTGTGGAATTTCCTGGAGATATAGTTTGTTTTAGTGAGCTTAAACATGACTGGATATTTATTGAACTATGTAATAGATAAATACTTGTGCCTTTCTCTCTCTCTCGATGAAAACTACTCATACTTCGTGATCTCTAGACGAAAAGTGTTCTTAAAACATTAACCACACATCTTCCAATCTTTCTGCTCACTTTTTTACTGGTTGTGTGGAGAGAACAAATACTGGCTGGCCACAGAAATTGTAACATGGAAGAGAAGGCGTTGCCTTGGATGAGGTGGGCAATGGCTCCAAATCCTTTTTTTCCTCCCTCAGACATTCTCCACAGTTCCTGAGATCCCGCTTCTCTACCTCCTCAAAAGCTGAAGCACTTGGGAGCAGAAAATCACTTTTTAATAGTCTGTAGCCCCCCGGAACATGAAAACACTACATTCTTCAAAAATGGATTTCTGGTAATTTCCATTTGGGGATTGGGGCATTTTGGCAGTCTGTGTGTGTCAGTTCAACAACCCGACTTCTCTACATTTTGTTGCTGTTCAATAAATATATAGGTTTGAACCTATAGGGTAAAATAAATAAATTTGATCAATTGCACAGCAAGTCCTGCAGGGGCCAAAATAATTTGGCCATTTCCACCCTACACGGTTATAGTGCTATTATTCCACTTTCAACAGCCTGTGGAATTCTGGGGTTGGTAGTTTCCTGAGACCAAAGAGCTCTCTGGCTGAGAATTCTCAATGTCCCTTCCTAAACTGTAAACGCCAGGATTCCAAAGGATGTTGAAAGTGGAATAACAGTATAGTGCAGAAATGGCCCATATCTCAGAGTCCTAAGAAAATTAATTCATGATTTAGTGATATCCATTGAAAAATAATACATCCCTGGATCCTAAGAAAATATATTCATGATTTAGTAACATTGCTGACCAAATATATGTCTCTAGATCCTAAGAAAATTCATTCATGATTTAGTGACATTTGTTGAAATTTGCTTTCTCATTAGGTGCGCATTGCCAAGGAGACCATTTCAGTGGCTATAGCATATAGTAGTCCTTCCTCTCTAGCCATGAAGGAGGTCTTACCCAAGAGATATATTATTGTTGAGGTGTGGAAATCTCTGCTCCTCTTGTTGCTCCAACAATAGTAATGGCAAAAAGAAGGCTTCTAGGGATATGGAGGAGGGAGAAGTATTGGATCTCCTAGATCCAAACCACTGTCATTGCTCCAGCATGCTCCCAGAATACAGAAAATATTTCAGTGCTGAAGTGGGTGTACTTATCTTCCATCCCATTGGAGTAAAATGGAGGAGAAATGCTTTTAAAAGTTAAGGAAAACAGAGGAAAGGAGTCCCTGACACTCCTCTCCTGCTAGCATAAATTATTTCCCTCCACTGGATTTCTCTTTCAGAGTGCCTAGGTCAAGGCTCTTTAAAATGACTTGGTATTTTCTACTCCAGGAACTACTTACCTAATTAGTGGAACCTGAATGACTTCTGCAGGTAAGAGCCAGAAGAGAGCTATTCATGCTGACCTGCACATTAAAAAATTGTTATTAGCAATATTGTTCCACTTATTAAACTTTCATAGGAATCATGATGTTGTCAAGGTTTCCATCAGTCAAACAATTCTATTAAATTTTCTACAGTAAATGCCCCTTTCAAAAGATTTTCTTCCAGACTTGTATATATATATTTAACTTAACAGGGAAAGAAGTTTTACAGTGCTCCTGGAATGGTATCCCAGGAGATTAGGAGGAGATCCAACTTTGGAGCCCACCTCCCAGCCCCTAAAGGTCTGTCCATGTCTCTTATCTCTCCATTGTAAGAACTACAAAAT
The DNA here is from genome assembly GCA_948472985.1 of Iguana delicatissima. NCBI lineage: Eukaryota > Metazoa > Chordata > Lepidosauria > Squamata > Iguanidae > Iguana > Iguana delicatissima. The sequence continues at coordinate 9,319 of CAOKZL010003296.1, read as the reverse complement.
AGGGGTGAGGGTAGAAGGTATGCTGAGAGTGTACTGGGGTAGGAATGTGATTGAGTCTTTAAATAAAGCCCATAAGGATTGCATCATATAACTAATGTCTCACACATTTAAGCATTCTAGTACTACGTACCCTGTAGAAGACCTTCTCTGGTTAATCTGTTCTCTGTGGTAAGAATTGCATATGTTGATTGGTTGATGACTCTAGCTCTGGCATGGAGAAACAACTGATAGGCATTTGTATAGAGTTTTTACAGTTTATGGTTTCATTCCCCCCCCCCCCCGAAACAGGGATATTATGTAGGATATATCCATTCCATGAATTTGCCAATATACTTAATAAATGTATACTAGTCCAGTTGGGATTTTATTTTAGACTAGAAAGATATGGACATTCAAAGAACAAGTAAATAGTTGGTTGTGTGTTTTCATGAGGACCTGTGATAATATGTGCTCTAATGCATCTGAAGTAGTAGATTGAAATCCATGAAAGCTAATGTTGAATTAAGTCAGTGTGACTAAGGTCATTTCCACACTATACTGTTATAGTGCTATTATTCCATTTTCAACATCCAGTGGAATTCTGGGATTTACAGTTTAGGGAGGGACATTTAAAATTCTCAAGCAGAGAGTTCTTTGGCCTCAGTAAACTACAAACCCCAGAATTCCACTGGATCTTGAAAGTGGAATAATGACACTATAATAGTGTAGGGCAGAAATGGCCTTAAAGGTGCCACTAGATTCCTTCTGTCTCCCCAGTTTCGCTTTTGATGCTATAACAGACTAGCACAGCTATCTCTTTAAAAGCTGTGTTCAAATTAGTGTATCACATGTTGTTCACTTAAAATGGCCTATAGATGGTTGCAACCTCAAAACTGAGCTGGACCTACTAGGCAAACCTAAACAGAGGCTAAGCACAGAATATGCCAGGAATGGTAGCAGGCAGGATATGGTAACAGGCGATGTACCCCATTCCCCCATACACCTTGAATTGCTAAGGAGTTTGCTCTGTACAGTCTATGAAGGAGGCCAATAGATCCTCCTGTTCACATGGCTGTTTGGAGTTCCTATTCTAATATGACACATATAATTTCAGGATGGTAATGGTGAGAAAACAAAAGTATTTGCAACACTGTTTCTGGAACCAGCCTTGGGTCCCATTGTGGGAGAAAGGTAGCATACATATGCAATAAATAAATTATTAAGTAGGAGTGCAGAGGTCAACTGCATATATCATGTATACATCTGTTCCTTTTTTTGTCTGTTCCATTTACATGTGACTTTGAATCTAAAGTAACTTAGTGAAGCTGTTAGTCAAGGTAAAGTTCTCTTTCAACAAGACTGGAGGAACTAAACAACTAAATACAACTAAAAAAAATCCAGTTGAATTTTTAAATGGAATGAAATGAGGTGGGAGAAGGTACTAATAATTCTGGGCAATCAATTTGAAGAAAAAAGACAGATCACAGCAAGGTAGAAAAGGTGAAAGAACAGAACAAAGGAAATATGTCACAAGGTGGATGTTTTCCTTCTGTATAAAAATACCTTGCAAATAAAACTCTCTTGGGTTATTAAATCATCATTTTAATTATGGATAGGATAATTGTTTAAGGAGAAGCCCCCAATGAGATACAGGCATATGGAGTTCTCTGGAGGACATTATGTACATAGCATGGCCAGTGGTCTGTCACTCCTGATTTACATTTGCATCACCTTAATGTTTCCATAGCAGCAGGAATTGCATTCCTCAGAGAAAGCTGTCAGGACCATAGATGTTTGGTGGCACTTTAGCTTAATGATAAAAAAATGGATTCTTGCTGATATTAAAAAATAAGGGGGAAAAGAAATCTGATTTGTTTTCCCCATGAAGCTGATTCAAATTGATAAAGGTACAATCACCGGAAATTACCAACTTTATTAAAAAATTGGGAGGCTACAAGACATTGACATAATCAGGTATTTTAGACAACTGAATGGGATCAAATTTTTATCACACCATCCTGTGATCTATAAAACTTATTTCAAATATAGATTTTTTTTCTTAAAAAAAATGCTTGCTGTTGGGAACAGTCTATACTGAACATATTTTACAGAACTATGTAATTTAAAATATACTACATTTTAAAGGATGCAGGAGTGATTTAAGACCCTGTATGCATGGGACAGCATGTTGTGTGAAATGGCAAACACAACAGACCAGTTCACCAACAGATCCATGAAATCTGGATCTAAATAAAATAAAATACAAAATAAAATAATCACTGAATTCAAGATACATTAGGAATTTATTAGGGATTTGTCACAGGGCCATTTTGATATTATAGTGATGCCCATGTCACCTCGCTTGATTCAATTCACAGTTTGAAGATTTTTCTAAAGTCAGGACAATATGTATTTACAGACATAGCTGTGTTAGAATGTTTTAATATTAAATGTCTTCAAGGGATTCAGTAGCACCTTTGGGACTATCTGGAAAGAATAATTTTTTAGTATAAGCTTTCATGAAAGACAACTGTGCCACAAAAACTTATATTAGAAATTTATTCTTCTCAGTTAGTTTTAAAGGTTGTACTGGAATCCTTTATTTATTTATTTAATCAATGCATATGAAAGCATGCAGATGACCAGTCTGTTACTGTGGTAGATGAACCCTATCCCAGGGTCTACAATTTAATATTAAAAATATCTCCACGTGCTTGAGAGGTCCCCCGAACAAGCACGCAGACAGGCACGGTCGAACAGCTGAAAACAGGAAAAACCCAGTCAGGCCAGTAAACCCATAGTCACGTAGCCCCAGGAGACCTGCAGACATGTAAAACATAAAATACACAAAGGGTCCTCAGCCCCGAGGAGCCAGCTTGAAGGGATTAACACATCTGACAAACAGCCCATCAAGTGAGGACAATTTGCATACAGCCGAGGCTTTGACAACCCCAGCAAAGCCAATCATGTAAAGGACGTTGACATATTGGAGCTTTGCTCTAGCCCCTCCACCTATTGTTCCCCCTGGGAAAGGATTAGCCCTCCAGGTACCTTTTCCCCCATAAACAGACCCAGGTTTTGAACAGCTCTTTGGATCGCTCCTGGCTCCCCAGCAGACCTTCACTCTGTCCATTGAGCTATCCCCTCAGCCCTCCACGTGCTGAGTCTCATCTCTCTCTCCGCTGCTGTCTCAGATCTCCGGACTTCAAGACCAGGTGCAGTATTCCCCAGCTGTAACCCTCCGAAGCCCCTTATCCAATTTCCGTTCTTTTTATTCCTAGCTAGGTCTTGAGTGAGTGAGTGCGTGCGTAAGTGCGTACGTGCACAAGTCTTTATTTTTAATAAAATCATTTATTAGACAATTTTGCTTGGTTTTTGGCTTGGCCTGAGCCCGTAAACACTGGATAAAAAGATCCCGCTAGGTCACTCTGCCTCTCACATTGCTATTGCTTGTGCTCTGGCTAGTTTCCATTCCCCATCACGTGGAGCACATTGAGGTGTCCCCCAAGGGACCCAGAAATCAGGGTAACAAGTCACAATGCGTAGCTTCACTAACTCACTATCATTTTAAAATGGTTATGTGCATCCATCATCACTCTTTGGTGTTACATCCATGAAACTGTTCCTGTTGCTGCCAAATTCTAAGAGACAAAATAGCCCTTACTCACATATTAAATGATATAGTTCATAAACTATTCAGCCTATGGCATGAGGAGAGAGAAACAAGTTGCACATACTTTACAATGAAGAATACTGAGTAGACTGAGGTAAAGTCCTACTCAAGTTACTCCACAGCTAGTTATCTTTTATATATTAGCAATGTTCTGAGAGAAGACTGCTTACTTTTCTAGATAAAGAACTGTTAATATGTTTTCAGTTACCATATGTTACTAATTGTGATTCTATTATGGTTAAAATTCTGACTTTAGCACAGGTAATGGGACTTAGTCAACCATACCATGGAGACAGAATTTGATTCAAAGAGTCTCCATTTGTATAATCACATATCTAAAAAATTAACCTATTAAGCTGAAATAAACTCTTCCTCTAGCAGCCTCAAGAATTCTGCAATAATTAAATGTTTTTGCCCCTTGCTTCCATTTCTCTGACTGGAGAAACTGTTTCTACCCAATTATTTAAAAATATTTAAAACTGCTCTAGAAATGGAGTTCTAGCTATGAATTTCTCCCAGCAAGATCTCCCTCTCACCACAGATGGCATCAGGGAAATCTTTAATCAGGTTCAGCACAGAACTTGCTGCAGTAACTGCTAACAGCTATGTCACATTTATGGCTTTCTATGACAAAATGTAAGTGGGAGAATTAATGTGATCCTCAGTGTAAATGGGCATTTCTCCCCCTTCTGAATTTATTCACACATGACAAATGATTAAACTGAGTCTTGGTTCAACAAAGCAACTTCAGTGGTATGTGGGCACATGCTGAATGCACTCCTGGGAAATGAATAGAAACAGTCGGTGTGGACAATATTCAGAAACTGGTGAAAAGGAGCTGTGCTTTATGAGCATAGAATGTGCATGCCATAGGAGGAAGTGGTGTACTATTTAAAACTAGATGAGGACCTCCAATGAGTGGTGTCTTACTAAGAGCCTAGCAAATTGTGTCCATGGCTGTAGATATATTGAGTTAAATTATCCATCCCAATAAAAATATGGAACATAAAAATAAACTTTACAAAATAGACCTGTGCACCTGGTTTTTATATTTTACATTTCTAAAGTGCTTGAAGCCAGATTCCTGATATACTGACCTTGCAAAGGAGCTTGGATACAGAAAGGGCCTCAGCTAATTTTACCTCAAGACCTCCTGATGTAATTATTTCTAGTATGTCTGATGTTACTGAAGATATCACAAGAAACATTTGGGAGTGCAGATGATACTGAATGGCTTTGGATAAGACTGAATTCTGAAGTGGCCATGCTGAAGGTCCACTTGTCCTAAATAGTGCCTGTAGACTCTGGGCTGTAACAGAACTTACCTGACCCATTTTCCAAAAATACAAAAATCCAACTGTAACAATACTTAATTTGAGGCCATGGAATGAAACATGTCATGTAATGAAACACTCTAATAGCCAACCTCCTCAATAACTTTTTCTGATGGTGAGACAACAATGTTGGTAGATTCTGGACCTTGCTGCTTCCGAATTCTGGCATAAAGGGCTCTGATTTCCACTTCATGCTTTACGGCTGAAATGAGAGATTACAAATTTTAGTAATGAAAGTAAATCTCTTACAAAATTCAAAACAGACATAGATGAAGGGTTTGGCTGGAACATGCCAAAGACCCATTGACTCTTGCACTCTGTTCACAGAATTTGCCAACTCAATGCCTGTGGACAAGGAGGACATGTGCACAGTATCCCCCTCCCAGTCATGCCCTCCATCATCTGATATAGATTCATACCATATCTGTATCACTGTATCTTATGCTAATAAGTTCCACTGGTTACCTGTGCCGTTATGAGAAGCACTCTTTAAAATCTGACCTGAATCTCCCAGAGTTTAATGGATTAGTTTAGGTTCTAGTATTATGACAAAGGTAGGAAAATGTCTTCTAATCCACTTTTTCTTCACCATGCACAATTTTATATGCCTCTGTTACAGTAGATCTCAGCACCTTGAGCTGAGGGATGATTTTTTTTTTTAAAAAAAATGCCTTAAATTAATTTAAAAAAATCACTTTTTTCTAAGAAATCCACATACTGTAACCTTTCCAAATACAGGAGTTGCTCCAGTAGCTTGGTCATCTGGTTGTCCTTTTCTGAACTTCCTTGAGTGTAATTTAAGATGCTAATATGATAAGTTGCAAGACTCATATTGCTGTATGGATGTTAGTGCCATATCTAGTTATGGATGGATGTAATTAGAACTGTATGACTACAGGTGTGAATTTATCTAGTCAATTTGAGTTACCTCTAGAGTGGGTCTCTTAGCATTGCATTTAAGCTTGGACTACTGAGATGTGGCAGTGTCATCACTAACCTGTATCAATGCACAAACCATTGAGATCATCACTACCCCACAGAGTAGGAAAGCCATTTTCACTGTCTTCAGGGTAGCACTAATGGGCTATGGTTGATCCACCATTTGTCACATTGATTCAGGTTTATGATGGTTAGCAGTGATACACAAGGGCTTGGCTTGGCTTAGCAAACTGCTGCCTACTAATGTACAGAAACACTGTAATACCACAGACACAATATCATTATTTTCATTGCATTTTTTCTAGATTCTGTAGTAAATGCAAAGATGGTATCATATAAAATGTCCAATTTGTATTGATTATACAATAACAGCCTATTCATATCAGTCATACGATAAAGAGGTAGATATTGGTTAAGGGGCAAGAAGTCAAATGATCTTCAGAAAATAGGGAAACACCTTCAGTCTTATAAAATTTGCAAAGTCACTTATTTGAAATAAGAGAGAATGGAAATAAATACTTCAAGACTACAGATACTTGAAGTGGTGAAAACCTGCACCAGAGGTTACTCACTGGGCACAATGCAGAGAAAGTTTGGGCCTCAGAGCTAGTCTAGATAGCATCTTGCATTAGCCACATGGAGTTTTGTCTGAAAAGTTCTGTATAAGGTGTATAGTGTTACTGGGCTGATTATGTAGAGAAACTAGCTAGTTGGACAGCCATCATGTGCGGCATTCACTATACATCTAGTACACATGATTTTCAGTAGCATGGCCAGCACAAATGTGCAGATAATCTCTCAGGCCTATTATACAGGCACTTTCTCTGAATTGTGACATTTGTCTCTAGTTTCCTCCAGAAACCATTCTGCCTTTGGCTACCTCTTCACAGTTAATCTGTAGAGAAGACTAGAGAAAAGGTTTCAGAGATGACAAACAAGATGATGCATGAAACTTCAACAAAAATTACATGGAACATTACCTTGTTCAACTGATCATTTTGCCAGGGTGCCCCATATACAATAGCAAGAAAACATGTTTGTAGGGAAAAAAATAAACTAAACTAGCAGCACATTCTTGTTCCTACAGTTCTTCCTCCTCTGATCTTCTTGCAGAATGTTCCCACATTTTTCTTCCCGGTACTCTGTCCCACATATCCCATAGGAAACTGTCCACTGTAAGAAACTCCCTACAGACTATGTAGCCTACATGGAATGCACTATGTACAGTGGTTGGAACCTCGCTATTATTTAAACAGAATGCACTGTTGACACCTTCATGTTCTAAAAAAAAAAGTGATGACTGTATAAGGGAGGAATATAAATTAGTGTATTCATAAAGATAAATGGTTTCCACTTAAGAGTTGCAAACAACCATCAGAGAACTACTTTTTAAAGGTTCTGAACTGATTTCAGAAGTACTTGGAATGTAGATTTTTCAGATCTCACTATACAAATTTTTGCCTCATGTTAGTTTTGTGCTATTTTGAAGGGGAAAAAAAGCATACTGCTTTCCAAACAATATTAACAATCAAGCAATTAGCCATGATATAATCTGGATTTTTCCCTCTGCTTTGTACTCATAATTAATCTGGGCAAATTTTTAAAAAGTAAGAAATTGTTTTACTGCATATTCAAGATTATTGATTTAACAAAAACATTTCTGCTGGAACAGACTGTAGTTTATTGATGTCTGCTATTTTTTGACTTGGTTAAAACAGGTAATACAAAATATAACATTTCATATTTAAACACAGATTAACCATCCTATTGCATCAGTATAATGGAGGCAAGCACTCTGTAGCTATAGGGGTACAACTCTTTATCTTTTCATAAAAAAACCCTCTATCTCTTGGTAAAAAGGGGGACATCATTAAAATGAATGTTTCTTATGCTTTGCCAGAAATTACTCCAACTTCTCCATCTTGTCTGCTCTTCTGTTTGTTTGTTTGTTTGTTTGTACTTTCTGACAGCTTCTGAACAGGCCTGCTTCTGGCTCATATTCAGGATTCCTCCTGATTGGAACCTCCTCTCTAGAGGCTTCTGAGCATGTATGACATTTTCTGAATCTTAGGAACTAGGTGGGAAAGAACTGACTGCCCCCGTGTGGCTGCCACTCACTCCACTTGCTAGCAACTACTTTATATAGCAAGATTTTCAGCCACTCAACAGGGAGGTAGGAGACAAGGCAAAAGAAAAAGCAAGGCAGAGAGCCACCACTGCCCCAGAGCCAATGAGGTACTTTAATATACTTTGAGTTTCTTGCTTGCTCAGACCAAAATACCTAGTCATCTGAATCACTTGTTCCAGTCCTTCTGAATAATAAGTAGACTTGGGATGTGAGAGCGGATAGCAAGAGCAATCTTTGTGTATAATTCGTCCCCCAACGCCCAAGCGAAGCAGTGGCGGGGTGGCGGCCTTTGCCGCCCTCTCGCGAGAAGGGGCCGCCGGGGGAGGGGGCAGGGTGCAGCGGCGTTTTTAGGGCCGCCCCGCCTCCTCCCTCGGCTTCTTTGTCCAGCAGGCGATGGGAGAGGACGACGCTGGCAGGCTCTCCATCCCGACCGCGCGGTCAGAGTGAGGCCTGCTTCCACGTGGCGAGCCTGAGCGTTGGCAGCCGGCCTCTCCGTTTTTGTTCAAGCAGTGGAGGGGGACTCGGCTGGCGCGGCGCTGCTGTGCTCCTTTAAGTCTACTTTCGACGAAGGGGAAGGGTCGAGGGCCGCGGCGGCGAGGGCTCAGCAGAAGCGCGGCCACCCTGGTATTCCCCTTACTATTCTTTTCCCTCGGATTCTTTGATTGCTTGTTTAGGGTTTGGGAGGTAGTTTGCAGGGAGGAGGCGGTTGCGCGTGGCTAGCTAGCTCGGGGGCGACAAGGCCTCCCGGTTTGGGGGAGGGTGCCCCCTATTTACAATTTTGGAGGCCCAGCTCACAGGGAAGGCTTCTTTTCGGTTGCTTTTCTGAACGCAACAGTTGGGTTGAGAGAGTGTGACTATTAGTAAGACTTTGCGCTGCACCCCCCTTCTCCCCCGGTCTGTCCATGGGTAGTGGTGAGTGGCTGTAAGGGGAGAGGGTCAAGACAGTGGGCCCATATTGAGGAATAAACAGTTAAATAAAAAAAAATTAGAAAGTTTTATCGCAAGGGGGAAATTGTTGTGTCTGAATGTGGCTTCCGAGCAACTGGCAACATCCAATGGGAAGCAGCCTGCAGGGAAGGCCAAAACAACCAAAGGGGCTGCGGGAGCGAAAGGGGCCACGCCAGCCAAGAGGCGCAAGCCGGCTAAACCCGCGGCTGCCCCACTAGTGGCTTCTTCCTCCTCGGAGGAAGAAGGGGGGAATACATCGGCCATTATTAAGAAGCTTCAGACCAAGGGGAAAAGGTGATCTGCAGTGCTGGGAGGAGG